>CACSLJ010000417.1:0-19266 GCA_902706625.1 Albugo laibachii | reverse complement strand
GCAGCCAATGTGGTGGAAGTCTTGTTGAAATAGTATCGAGAACATGTTGGGAGTCAATGAATTGAAACCAAAAAGGTGAATTAGTATAATGACTCGGGTCCTCCACGTCTCGAATGTAAGTACCACGGACACGATCAATTTGGTCAACGCTAATTAAAGCATTCTGATCATCGGCACAATCGTTTGTGACATTTGACACTGCACGGAGCGCGAGAGTTTTTTCTTCTTTTATTTTCTCCAAAGTTTCCCACGTAAAGTCACGCACACTGCCGCCAGATATAGCATACCTTTCTCCCATATCTTCAGTTGTATAGCGGTATATCTTTACCCCAAGAAGAAAAAATCCCTCCTTGACCAAGAAGGGAGCAAAAATCCTTTTGTCGCAACCGCGTCATGCGACTTTATGTCTGCTTGCTGTGATGTTCCCAGCAAGGTGAATGTTTCCAAAGCCTGTGGAAGGTTGTTGTAGATAAATCTATCCAAGCAGAGGCGAACGTTTTTTGCACCGTGTAACTTGATAAGGTTTTCGTTTATATCAATTGCGCGTTCAACGATGCACTGTTTCAATGCGCCATGGACAGCTTAACCAACCTCGTATCCCAGATATATTAGGCAGTTTCCCACAACTGCATTTCCCACTCGGCGATAGATCAACACATTTATCTTGTATTTAAAAAACATATACAATGCCATCAGAACAAGTATCGCCGACTTGCCGATACCGGGTGATCCAATCACGATGCTTCTCAGATCCATGTCAGCAAAAGAGCTTCCGTCAGAAGTCGCTCGATCACATCGGCCAAGTATGGACGAAAAAACCTTTTGCTCTTCGGAACGCCACAAGATTTCGCCCAAGCTTGTGCATCCACCAATCGGTTTCATAAATTTCCATATCTCCCGAATATTGTGCACCGTACCAGCTTTCCAGTCTGGTAATTCGATACATTCTTCTTTCAATCTATCGAACTCAGTCGGTGGGAAAGTTTTTAGTCCCGGAAAGGAAAGTGGACGCGCAAACACGTGAATTTGGCGATAGCCAGGCTGGAAGTCCCTGCCAAAATATTGGTTGATGGGAAGAAAAGGATCCATTAGAGTCATTCCCGAAAGGAATTCCCATCTGACATTATTTAGGTCTTCGCTGGGAAACCACCATTGATCCTGCTTGGTGAGGTACAATTTCAAATCCGATGCCGCACACCGTATTATACCATCATTCTTCGCCTTAATCGCCTTTTTCAAGAAAGCTACCCACTTATCTGCGTCGATGTCGACAAAGAATTCCCGTCGTTCCTCCCCTACTAACGCACACATCAGCTTTACCATCCCAATTTCGATTTGTTTCTTTCAACTAATCAGAACAATTATGGAAGCTATTTTATTTGTAAGATGTCAAAACACTGTACACATCACCACGTGAATGATTGATTGAAGTGGTCGAAATCACTCACTTTTAATCATGACGAGAACCTGTTTAATTACATATGCATTGATCACCTTTGTTGTGGGACGGTTCATCCGAGAATGGTGTTATCTGCATGACAAATCGGCAAATACTTCATCCGGTGGAAGATCGGATCAGCTAGAATGATTCCGTTGACAAAGTACCAGTGCAGTCGACCGTCGAATTGGTTATGATCTGAGCCACGCAGCTACAACGAATGGCATCCAGAAGGTGATATGTGGGAATGTGTACAACGCAATACGTGCTGAATCATCGAGTAACTACATCTGCGTGAGACATGCACTTTTATGTTACGCAACCTTAATGTTTAAATAGCCGGGCGACAGAACGCAACCGAAACCGTTTCATGAAGTGAATGAAAGCAGTTTGCGTTACTTGTTACGGGTTCTGTGTTGATGGCAGTACGATAAGGGTGAAGCGGTTTTCTTTCAAGGTTACCGCAGCGATACATTTTACATCGTGCATCCTGGTACAATAGCGGTCTTTATCGATAATATAAGAGCAAGAAACGATCGATTGTACGCAAAACGAGAGTCGTAACTATGGCATGGCACACAGTCCGTCAACAAACAGATTGTTGAGGTAAAACGAAGCACAATTAGTCGAAATGACCCGTGTATCACTTTATGGAAACGGTTCTTCACGTATCGAACCGGAAAAACTTTTGGCGAGACCGCGATGTTTAAATCAGACGAAGTTGGACACTGTGAATTGTGTGAAATTCCCAAAGGAAATTTATTCAAAAGGCTTTTTTAGTATCATAGACGAGCGTCTGGGCTCGGCAGCAGAGGAAGCTGAATTCCGGAGACATAGTATTCACGAACAAAAGATGAACTTACTTGGTTGCCTGCTAACCAAAGATCTGAGGAAGGCGGGCCGCAAATAGCCCCTGCTACAAACATGGTGCTACTCAATGTCGACCTTTTCAGATCCATTGGATCATTTGTCAGGAATAGAAATGTAGCTCTCGCCAGTGCCACGTGTGCACTCGGTCATCACTTAATGAATAAATACAGTACTCCTATCCTGCATACCCGATTCCTATTGAACCTCGCGAATCGCGCATTCATCTGAAGACTCGTTTATGTCTAGGTGATCGCCTAATACCAAACTGTGAACAGTGGTAGGCTGAATAGAATCAGCCTTCCTGAATGAGCGAGTTTTCTTTACCGTGCGATCCTAAGTGTTTTCTATCTAGCACACATTTAGGATGTTGAAGACTCGTGAGGAGAAACCCCACACCAACACGCACACAAGCGGATAAATGACGTGGTGTGGACTATTAGTTGAATTTTCAGAAATTGATGCACAGTGTCAACTCGTATTTGAGACGCTCAAAAACAAACAAGCACACCGTATGGAATCTTCGAAATCTTGTTTTTCGAGAAAACTGATAACGTCTTTCAAGTGTGACGTATTGGTGGTATCAGTCCACTGGCTTTGTTGACTTGAAGCTCCCGTCCAAAATCGATACAGTCGTTGAAGTTACAGATTGAATGCGGACTTAACGAGTTTATTTGACGGCTTGATTGCGTCAGAGGTCGTGTTATCATCTGCAGCCTCCTTAACGGATAGATTAACTTTCATTTGTGACAATGCAAGTGTTTTATTGGATATACTCAATTTGCTTGAGCTTAAAGCATTTCATCAGAATCCGTGTCCTCATTAATAGCCCTATTAGCTTTGCATTTTTGCGGGCCTAAAGAGCTTTTCAGTTGCGCGTAAGCAAACGCACGGCACGCACGATCTAAATAAACTTGTGCTTCAATATCGATACTCGACCTGAGGTATGCACTGCCTTCAACTCACCTCTGATACTCCGAGAGTACCGGCGCTTTTTGCAGCTAAATACTCTAATTGGAATGTGTCATTCGAGCGGATCCTACTGACACGTGAAGAAAGGTAAAGGTACACTACTTTACGTAGTAGCATATAAATCAGGCACATGACGACAAGGATACGTTTGCTGTTACAAACAGTGTTATGGTCAACTGTGTTGTTATGATGTGGTGCATGTCGATCATCTTTAAAACGCTTTTGACTGGACGAAATGGAATTCATCGCGTATGCGATCACGTTGCGCAGTCAAATCGATGAGTTTCTCGATCAAACAGGCCTGAATCTACCTCTCGAGAAATCAAACAAGGTGGGAAATCACGTCGAAAGTATTCCGCTGTCTTCTGACCTCAACTTGAGTTTTTCTATCAACATCATACCGCATTAGAAACCGATATTTCCACATCGAATATCAGACACTTGCATGGCGCATACCAAGCTCCAAAGAGTAAAGATGTTCTCAAAATCATTCATGCTGTTCGAAAGTATGAATCCAGGCCGCGTATCTCTTCCTTGGAAGAATTTGAGAAAATTGTTGCAAAATGGACAGCCATTCCACCCGATTTCGCTGACGTTTGCTGGAATGCGGAGATGACCTCACGCGATGATTTAGTGCGATGGATATCCGATCGATTGAAAGGGATGTCAATGGAGTCAACAGCTGGAGAATTGGTTGAATGGATTGTTGGATTATTATGTCACCCTGAGTTTAGTCGTCCAGATGCGCTTGCTGCAGAATTGGAAGAATTCTTAGTGACACAAACCGCAGTAAGCATTTCTGTTTCCTTTAGAAGAAATTGTTCCAAACCCTTCCCTTTAGGAGTTTATTCTATCCCTGTGGCAATTTATCATCCTGAAGGCCGCAAAGCAATTCGTTTTTTACGTAAGTTTAATGCTTCTACAGAGACATTTGAAGCATGCGATTTTGTATAGCCCTTAGCGAATGACAATCGTACGAGCAGAGAGAATGGATCTACCAATCTGGATCAGTCTGCTTGTTCCAATGGGAAAAGCAGCGAGAAGCAGGCACGAAAGCCATATCGAGAAAAGTCGGGCAGATTGGAAGCCGTTGCGGCAGTACGCCATATCATTACGACACAAATGTCAGAAATGAACGAATGTGGAGGGTGGCATGTTGCTCAAATTCCACAACCCATCTGTCATGATTGTGACAAAGAGACTGATCGATCGATGACAGCTCACTGGCGTCACTTGGGCTCGCTTTTGGATGCTCGTGATTATTCCAGGCATAAAAAAAGAGAGCACAGAGCGCATTCTCGTTCCCAGGGATCACGTTCCAGGACGATTGTAAACAAGCAAAGGTCTCGCTCGCGCTCACGCTCCCGTCGCCATGAAAGGTACAAATGATAATCCCGCAGCTTCCTGCATCATGATATTAATGTAAATAAATGATTTTCACCTAAATAAACAAGCACTTCACAGACTTTCAGATAATTGATCATACCGGTTTTCGGATAAGTGTTCGTACCCGCAAGTTCAACTTGCACGCAGAATGAAGATCCCGCGCGCTTCACGTCGAGTCAAAATGCGGCTCCACGGATTCAGAGCTGGTAAACGAGTCGAACGATTTCGCTAATATCTCTTCCCGCTTCTCTGCTACCCGTTTCTGTCGAATACGCTTCATAATTTCCTCCACATCGCCTTCTTTAAGCGAAACCAAATGCTGCTCTTCCTCGTCCTTCAGATGCACCGCAAGATCAACTTCATCGGCTCTGGCCTGTTTGCGAAGCCGAAGCTCTTCCAAACGCTTTCGTGTCGCTTCCTCTCTTCGTACCCGCCGTTCTTCAGCAACCCGCTTCCGTTCATTATCTCGATCAGCACTTTGGAGTAATTTCGCAAACGAAGTAAGCACAGAGAAAAACGAATCCGGACCACAATCAGAGCTCGTTGGATCTTCACCGAAGAAGCGAACTGTTTCTTCAAACATTTGCTTCATTTCGTCCAAATTTTGTCGTAATTCTTGCGAAATTCTATCGGCATGATCCGCAAATGGACCAATGATCGCTTGGAAACCATCATTCTCAGAGATATCGGGCAAATTCGCGTGCTCCTGAAGCTCAGAGACAATCACTTTGGCAGCTTTATGGATAACAGCATCGCCAGCATTCATCATTTGCATAGTCAATCGACTGGCTGCCTCTAGAGACCTCAATTTCTCATCGAAATGGATGATACTTGGATCTTGGAGTCGCAGTATACTCGCTGTGTAATTCAAGAGTGTGATGGAGTTATCGCTTGCTTTCACTTGGCTCAATTTCAAAAGAGTGTCCAGGCGAAAAGCTTTGGCACCGCCACGAGCTGTCCCGTCATTTAGCCGATTTCCAAGGGATAAGACGACCTCAAAAATATGGCCCAAATCGGTACAAGCTCGGACTTCCTGACAAGCATTACACACCGTTTCCATCAGCTTCCTTTGGTCATCAGTGTACGAGTCGAATTGCCAGGTTGCATGGATTGCTTGAAGTCGTGTTTTGAGTCTTGAAACATTTTGCATCTCGAAAAAGTATTGTTCAGCATCACCCAACAACTTCGGATCGCCTTTGTACGCTTTGATAGCAGTCAATTCAGTCTCATTCGGAGCAAATTGCAATAACGCCGCAACGCGTTCTGCGTAGAGTACGTCTTTATCGACTTGGAGGACTGCCTCTCGGATACGATCGTACGGAAGTCGGAAACGAGCCAGCATGATTCCGATATTATTGGCTCTTTTGACATCAATTAGAGCAATACGAGTGGGTGTTCTACGACGACTAGTGGTTTTCCGAAGCGCTTTCTTTGGTGGAGGTTCATTTACGAAAAGAGTTGTCAGTTTGTCAATGTACTGAGCAATGTTTTCGTTCTGAGAACACTTTTCCGATGAAGAATTTGTCTGCTTTGCTTCCGCTTCTTTGGACGATATCGGCTGCAGTGTGTCCCAAATGGTTCCAGCAGTACATTCATTCGACAAAGTCTCCCAGTATAGATTGCGAAGCTTTGGTTTGGTTTTGATTGGAGTCACAGGGGATGGTGTTGGACTTTTACGCGATGGAGACACCTTGGTGGTAACTATTTCGTCAGGCAAATCGAGATACTTGGCATCCAATCCTTCTGCGGCCATGCGAAGTTCCAATTGTGGACGAGGCATGCCCATTTTCTGCAGTTTGAAGTATTTAGCATACTCTGGATGTTCACGTGCCCGAGGTGCTGTCGACTCTGGTGACATCGCTCCGACAATGTTCCCATCCGCATCCACCGGCGCTTCTGGCGTCGTCAAAATTGTCGCATCTAAACCTTCAGCCAACATTTTCAGTTTGACTTGCTCTGTTGGCATGCCCATACGCAAAAGCTTGAAAAACTTTGCATACTTGGGATGCTCTTTCGCAGTCAGACCGGTGGATGGAGGTGTTGATGCAACAGCGCAATCCTGCTTGATCTCATCGATTGGGTCACCAGCTTCATTCAATCGTGTGTCGGGAGAGTCCAGAAAATCTCCATTCCCACCATCTGCAAATGCCTTCATTTTGATTTGCTCTTTGGGCATTCCAAATTTCAGCAATTTGAAGTATTTGGCGTACTTTTCATGCTCACACGCTCGAGTCCCTTTCAACTTTGGCTGCTTCCCATCAATACGATTCCCTCTTTCATCCACACTCGCAGTTGGGCAAGTCAAAATATCCGAATCCAAATCGTTACGCTTCATCTCGGCAGCAATCTCATCCATTGGCGTTCCATTTTGCACCATGTCAAAGTACTTCGAATAAAGCTCATGGTCTTTTGCAAGACGAAAGGCATTGCCATTGGAATCGCTCACAGCCTCCGAATGAGCAAGTTTAGGATCCTCCTTCTCCGACACATTATCACTTCTAGCTTTACCCATCGAAACAATCTTTCCATCCGAATCGACCATTGCCTCAGGTGTTTGTAGTATTAAGGAATCGACACCTTCCGCCTCAGCCTTTAGAGCCACATGTTCCTGCGGCATTCCTAACGCAAGCAGCTTGAAGAATTTCGCAAATTTCGGATGATTCTTGGCTCTCACATGATCGTCACACTGAACACTATTCATGGATTCGAACGTCTTTGCCATTTCATTCGGAGCTTCTGTGGTCTTGAATGACACCAACCGATCTGGCGTCTCCAAAATCTCAAACTCAAATGATCGAACTCCATCCGCGCGCATTCGCATCTCAACTTGTGGCCGCGCCATTCCCAATTTTAGCAGCTTGAAATACTTGGCCAAATCCGGATGATCTTGAGCGGCAACCTGCATGTTATCATCCCATTGTTGCGAAGAAGAGTGATCCGAATCGGTCTCTCCTTCATCTCCATCTAAAAGCGACTCCTCTTCGAAATCATGATACAATTCCTTGTTTGTCAGAAGAATGATCGGACCCAAATGATACTCGATCGATGGATTCTCATTCGTGTACTTTTCCAAAAACTCTGTGTACCGATCACGCAATTTCAAGACGAGTTTACGATCATCATACGACATTTTGAATTCGCGGACCTCTTCAACCGGCGCAAGTAAACTCACTTGTCGAATCAATCGCTCCGAAAGCGCCCACATCTCCTTACCAATGACACGATCGGCTGGATAAAACAACAATTGCTGCAAGATCGATAGAAAATATTCTTGCAACTCGCTATCCGATGCGGCACTTTGCATCAAACGATCGAAAATGCTCTGATGCGAAGACAAATCCGTGGTCTCGTAAATGGTATCCTTCCGATCGTCTTCCATAAACGCTTCAAACACTTCAATCTGCTTTTCCATATTATCCAACTGAGAACGTAATTGCTCAACGCTATCGGAATTTGTCGTATCGCCGTTACTATCACTCACAATGGATTCTCGTGCGCCATTGCTCTGCCGCTCTTCCCGTGGAGTGCCAACGCCAAGTCCGACACTCTGACTTGAGCCTCCCGTGGTCACCGGAGTCACGTGTCGAGGAGAAACTACCACATGTTTTGAAGCAACCTCTGGACTAGTTGTTGCTTTCAGAGCCAGCGGAGTCATCATCGGCGTCTTGGAATTAGCGGCATGAAGCGGCTCTCGAGGAGTACAACATCCTTCCATGATCGTCTCATACGAATTCCGACGATGAGAAGACTGTCTTTGAACAGCAACTGATTTCGCTCGAACTTGTTCGAAGTATCCAGCCATCTTAAGCGCCATGAAATCGCCTCGAATTGCCAATCGATCTTCCAGCCGAATCGCTTTATTGACGATGATATTGATGAAACTCAAGACATCTTCCTTGAATGCCAATGAGTACCGCGCCGATTTCAGCGCATCACGCAAACAACTAAATCGAATGGCTTCGCCTTTGGCATCCTGGTAATGATCAAATGCTTCAATGACCGCTCCATGACCTGCGGCGCTATTGTAACAAATGATTCCAAGAAATTGCAATGTCTGTGTTTTGAGCTCAACATCATCCGTATGGAAACACAGTGCGACCTTTTTCACAAGACCTGGGACATTGATCAATGCTTCGATACCAGCAGTGAAATGTGTCAATGATCGCAACACGCAAAGTAACACTTTGCAGAATGTGACCGCTTTATCGAATTTACTCATTTCGATGGGATATGGTGAAGGATCCGGCAGCTTCATTGTCAAATAATCCAATCCGAAATGATCGAGGAAGGATCCAGCCCATTCGATGGAATTGGTCGATATTTTCATGACCAATTGTTCCAATTCTTTCGTTCCTTTGGTATCCCATTTCAACTCGACCAAGCTTTCTGCCATTCGTGCGGCTTCCGCGATATTCAATTGCGGTTTATCCTCGTCATTTTCATGTTGTTGGGCACTACAGAGAAGCAGGATGCGATTCAATACAGAATCTCATCATCTCATTTGACAAACGTACCACCACACAATGTTCCATTTATTCTCAATGGGCTCGATCCGAACAAGTTCATCCATGACATCATCTGGAACACCGCGTTTGACAAGCAAGTCTCGATACATCTCATTCACCGTATCGGCTTTCGGCATGGCGGGTCGATCTTTAATTTTCGCGGCATTGCTTGTCGGAATTCGATTCGCAAAGAATCCACGGAAATATTGCAATTTTTCATTGAAATTCGAATCTTGCGCTGGATTTAATGAGAAAAAATCGGATATCCTAGATTTGGAATGGCTTTCCTGGTTGGCTATAAAGTCGACTGGATTTCGACGAAATTCTATCCGAAGTGGCCATACACTGGGATCCTTTTGCATTTGCATTGCATAACTGATAATACGTTCGAATGGAAGGTCATCTAACTGCAATTCATGCATCATTTGAAGAATATCCCCAATTTTGACTCGACCACTGGATTCGACGTAGCCTTTGGTGGTTCCATCAAGAAGACGAAATCCACGAACGATTGCACCACGTTGTGGCTTGCCCTTCTCAATGTATCGAGCCTGTAGATCTATTCCTAATGGTCCGGATGTTGGAACATCAATCGTGAAAATTAATGGACGCTCTTTCATGACACGTGGATCATTGGAATAGATCGATCGACGTCTGGAAGCATGAAGTCCGAATGATAAAGTACTGGGTAACGCGCTCAGTGATGCGCGTGTTGATTCTTTCTCTTTCTCTTTCGGATTGGGATTGGGATTGAGATTCAGAGAGCTTCGTCGTCTCCACATTATAGTGATGTATACACTAACGAATTCCTATCGAATATGGACCTTTTAGTATCGGATAATTGCTCGCTTTGTACTGTTTTTATCTTGGTTTAGATAACAAGTGTAGAAACATGGACAAAGTGAGAGTGCGCGGAAGAAAGCTCCAGTGGAATAGAGTACCGCAGATATGGTACATGCAATGCCAAAAGCTTTGTGGTTGGGGCTTATAAAGAGAAACCCTATTCTTGAAAGAGAGTGCGAGTGAACCCATATCCTACCCAAAACATTCAGTAACATTCAGAAAATGACTTTCGGGTAACATTACACAAATTCATTCACACCAAAATGTGTTTCCTCTGCTCGGGTTCTCCTGTCGATGGCGACGCGCGCAATCACAATTCCAATGAGTTTATGGTCGGGATGCTGTCGGCTCCCTGTACTTCCCCATGCTGTACGTACGATTCACCCGCCTTCTCGCTCTGTGATGCGTAATATCATCATCGCTTTAGGTTGTCTTGCATCCTGTCTTTGTCCTTGCTGTGCACAATATATCATCCGACGCAAGGCATTGGACAATGACATGTCAAAATACGTGTGTTTCCAGGGATATCTCGATGGAGTCATCCCGTGCCTTCACTCTGGACAGTGTGGCGAGCGCTCCTGCCCGCATTGTTGCTTGTGTCTAGAAGTATGTTGTCGCAACTACTTTTATGACAATTATCTTACGTTTCATATTATCAGTCATGGCTTTGTAACGGATGCGCCGTATCTGCCACAAGAATGTTGGTCATGGATCGGTACAATTTGCGTCCCGATAAATGGGACAATCGGATTATCGTACGTGCGCTTGCAGTCTTTTGAACGACTCGGATCCACTCACAAATCGTTGGTGTAGCGATGTAATAATTGCATTCAATTATTGAGCTGTGTGTGCTCGTGCCTTGCGATTTGCATCTCCGAGTTGGGTCATTGTGCGGATCTTCTCAATTGCGTTGCGCAGTGTACCTACGTGACAACGCAAGGTTGCATGACGGTACGATATGTATTCTTTCGAATCTTTTTAATTTTCATGATTCTATAATTACATATATAGGCGCAAGTCAACGTGGAACTGAAACGTCGTAAAAACTATCGAGCTGCCGTGGACGAGGTTATGGACCGCGTATAGCTGTTACGAACCGCGTGTAGAATGTACACGCGACTCGTATAATTGTGTATACTTGATAGTACCTTAGTGTTGCACGTAAAGCACAAACAATCCATAAAGTCATTTATGGGTTCCGTCGAGCACCAGGAACAAAATGAGATTCCTGAACCTGACCATATCACTGTGCAAGGAAAAGTGACTGGTCTCATCTATCCTCCACCAGATATTCGTGCGGTGGTCGATAAAACTGCGCAATTTGTGGCGCGTAATGGACGCAATTTCGAACGGCGTCTTGCAGGCGAAACAAGCTCCACAAAATTTTCGTTTCTCAAGCCATCAGACCCTTACCACGCATATTATGAGTTCAAGGTGAATGAATTTACAGAGAAAGAATTCGTTACAGAAGAAAATAAAAAGTCACAGGAAAGCAAACCAACTGAGGAATCAAGCGCGACATCACCAGAGAAGAGCGGGATTGCGGAGAACAAATTGGATGCAGTTAACAAGAATCAAGTGATATTTGAGAAGAAAGCGGTGGAAACGCTAACTGCGAAAGTATCGCGCAAGCTGAATGAGAAGACAATCGAGCCTCCACCACCAGAACTGTACAAAATCCAGCATCCCACGCTGAGCGCGTTGGACCAGGAGATCATGTATCTGACTGCACAATACACAGCACATAGTGGGAAATCCTTTTTGGCTGGTTTGGCAACGAGAGAGCAGCGAAATCCGCAGTTTGATTTTCTGAAACCCACACACGCTTTGTTCGCATATTTTACAGCTTTGGTGGAGAGTTATGCGCAAGTGCTGTCTAAATCTAAGGATCAAATGCACAGGTGAGAAAAGCAAATCATTGGCCAATACCGTCACGAAATGAGACCAACATTTCTGTGAACAAGGGTACCGGTCCTTCGATATGATTTTTGCAATTATATCACTATAACCGCAATATTACTCAATATTACCATTATGATCCTGTAGAATCGAAGAAGGAATGAGTCGAATGAAAGTGCTAGATCGATGCGTCCACAGGATGGAATGGATGCGAATGGAGCACGAAAAGCAAGCCAAAGAAGTCGCTGAAAGCGATGCGGAAAGGCTGGCTCTGGCACAGATCGATTGGCATGATTTCGTAGTGGTCGAAACCATCCGATTCAATGATGAGGAGGACGTGCAAGACGAGAAAACCGAGGATGCAAAGGAGGAACGACCGGCCTCTGATGACGACATGGATATGGAGGACGAAAGTGATGAGGAAATCGAAAAACCAGACATCAAAGTCGTTGACGATTACGTTCCACTCGTCGGGAAAAACGCGTCAAAATCTGTCCCGCAATCCATGATGACTGTCGATGGGAAGACCATCTCCTCTGCTGATGCAAATGAACACATGCGAATCCTTTTGATGAATCCGAAATGGAGAGAAGAGTCACAAAGACATTTGGAGAAACAGAAAGATACCTCCTTTGCTGCAGGCTCCGCCATTGCTGACTCACTTCGTCGATTTGCCACCAAACGTGCCGATATTTTCTCTTCTTCTGCGGAGGAAGAAGCACGACTTTTGGAAAATGAAAAGAAAAGAGAGGAGAAATGGAATCAAAGTATGGAACAACTACATGAAGCGGAAGATATGAACGATACCATGCAGCAGAATTTCGAACACCCAGACGTCGCACCATACATGCAAACTGGGTTTCCACCGCATATGGCGCATGCAGGTGTGAATGTATGGGCTGCAAATATGCCGCCAGGTGGAATGTACCCGCCTACGATACCGAATCAGGCGCCACCGGGAATGGAAGCTAGGCCCATGCAGCTACCTCCTGGTGTTGGTCAACCTCCAAACATGATGAATGGTCCTCCAGGAGCGATGCCGATGCCTCAAGCTTGTGCTCCTGGAGATATGCCACCAGCATTTGATCCTGGGAATCCGAATTCAAAACGTCAAAAGACTGATAATGGCTCTATGTTTCTTCCTGAAGATGAATTTGCTGCTCTCCATCCGGTGAGTACTTTTGTATTGAGTCCCAAATGGACGCTAACATTTCCAATTGTGATTCCAGGGCGCATTGATGATTTCTGTACGAGTCCCTAACGATCCAGGTTGCGATATGTGGAAGCTTCAAGGCCAATCGCTGAATGTAGAGGTCGATATCAAAGACTCTATCCGCACTCTGAAAGAAAAGCTGATGGAACAACTGGAAATGCCAATCAACAAACAACAGCTCAAGACCGCTGTCGGGTTTCTAAAGGATACACTGAGCTGTGCGCATTACAACTTTGTCAATGGCACCATTGTCGAATTGAGTGTCCGCCAGCGCGGAGGCAGACGATGACTTTTTGTTTTATTACAATATTAACCTTGCAATTTTTCTTCTTTTTTCGTCATTTCTTGCATGCTTTTTCTCAGATACTGCAGCTTTAACACGAGCTTTTGCGTCGCCTGCAGATCGCCTTCAATGTCATACGTTTGGTGCAGATTTTGTACGATGGAATGGATGTCATTTTCGACTTGAGTTTTCATTTTCTGGAGTTTGAGAGGCGAAGCAGACGCAATATTCTCTCTGAGTGATAAGCGCGTTATGAAGCGATGATAGAGAGTCAGTGTGAGCGAATGGATACCGGATTTCCATAGTTTCCATGAGCAGAGCGGGATCGACATTAGTCCTTGAGGTCTCATCGAGCGCATTGATTCCGTGCAGCTTGAGCTATTTAGCGCGTATTAAATCAGACAGATCAATAGAAGGGATAGAGTACCAGTATATCGATGCGTCGTATCGGGTCTTTTAGCGACCAGTACGCGTCATTAACCAGTGCGGAATTCGTTGCCGAGAGCTGCTTTTCATACTTCAACGCGGTGAGGTTGCGGTCCTACGCAAATAGTGTGACGTACATGAGATTTGGACCCGAATAAATCAGGATGTAGTCGTTTTTGTAGCTTCCAGTACGTTTGTTCGATAACTTTCAATTCGATCTGATATTTGCGGGGTCTAAGAATTGAATTGTGATTATACTTTGCAGAGGCGATCATCCAAGACATACAGGTGGAATATTTTGAGTGCGTCACAATGCTGAACGCCGTCCATCGGGAGAATCGTGTCGCATTTTGCGCAGAAAAAAGCACAAGAGTCATTCGTTTCTTGACACTTCCAACACGCTTCTACAAGGTAGCTTCCTCAGTAAAACACTTTTATCCAACACCTTTTATTTACTCTGCGCTGCAGCGCTGCAAAGCAATCTCTTTTGCAATAATATGGGTGCGCTATGCCATCGCAAAGAAAACATTTTTCAAGCTCAAGTTGAGATCAGAGTGTACTAAATTCGTGTACATTTATGTATCATTCCTGCACTGAAAATACCGATGAAAACGACTGCTCTTTCGGCGGTGGAAAAGTCAAAACCACTTTTTCTCCTTTCAGTGTGTTCCGCAAAATGAGATTTGCAGCACGGTACCCGTCCAGCTTGCCCCCTTTTCTTCGAAAGCCTCTCTGCTCAGCATACGCTTCCGCAATTGTCCAAGGACTCCAGGCTACATCCAGTATCATTGAGATTAGGAGAATTGGTCAAGTGAAAACATACCGTCGTCCTCCTCGATTGGCTTGAGCTTGTATACAGCCATCAACGTCGGTCGACAGTTTTCGGCAATCATTCGGATGCAGCTGTACGGTTCGCGAACTTGAGCGATTGGAAAACTTCCAAACAGAATTTGCAGAGAAGGAGGCACATTGAAGCGGGGAAACACGATCCCAGGACAGTCAAAAACCTGAAGTTTCTCAACCTTTGCATCCAATCCTTGAAGCACTGAAGTCACGTCGGGAAAATAATGTGATTGCAGGTGCTTTGTGTGGCCCGGTGTCTGCGAACTGCTGACCAGTTTCTTCTCAAACAGGGTGTTCAGAAGTGTGCTTTTGCCAACATTTGGCTCGCCCAGAAAACCGAGATTCCATATCGGACTTGAATAGAATGTATCTTTTTCGATTATGTCTTTGACCACTTGAAAAAAGGTGTTGTTACACAGTTTGTACTGCGGAGAGCTATACGGAATGACTGGAATTCGAGATGCATACATATTCGTAATGTACCGAATCCAGCTATCGACGCGATCAACACTCACCAAATCTACTTTCGTGAGAACGATGATCACACCTTTCTTCATCTTCAACAGGTGATGGATGAGCTGATCACTGAGATGAAGGAGAGGACACCGAGAGTCGACCAAATGGACCAATATCTGGGTTTGCTCAATCACACGCCATAGCTCTCTCCACGTGTTCAAGTTTCTTTCAAACAGATTGATGCGCGCTTTATCGTTCCTAGACACCTGAATTGTCTGGATCTCATCAATCCAGCAGTTGTAAGCCTCTTCTTCGACATCGTGCCATTCTTCTACGGTCATACTCTTTGGGTTTACATTGGGTTTACAAAGAATCGGAGCCTGGTTGTTCAAGTGATGCAGCTTATAGGTGTCGTACAAGGAATACTGGAAATCGGATTCATTTCCCTGGACCAGCTCCCTTGTGGCATCACGTTTGCGTGCATCGATAACGACCTTGGACTCTTTCTCAAATACGCTTTTCAGGTCTTTGTTTCCTCGCTAATGAAAGTTGAGATAAATGAATCAGTGGAAGCATGCAACATGTACGGTAATGGTCGGAATGAGGTCCGGCACAGACGCTTTATCGCATATTTCCTCGTCAGAAGAGTTTCTCTGCGCTCGCGCTCGGTTTTTTTCGCGTTTTAGCTGTAGCTGCGATATGAGAGACGATAGCGTCTCAATTCAGATGTTATGGTGATGGAAGAGAAGCGTTACAACCTGCTTTTTCTTTGCCTTGTTGCCGAATGGTTTCCCACGATTCCGTTCAAACATTATGTGATGAGATTACAGTGAGAGCTTTATTAATGAGCCCTGTGTGCGTCATATTTGTAGACGGTTGCGGGAAGTGGGACGAATGGAAGGAGTAAACGTGCACTCTCGTAATTCTTGCTCTTCCTTCATACGTTGTAGTCGAGCGCTTCTCTTCTTCAAATAGTCAGGATCGTAGAGACGAGAGGAAACTGAATTGGTGCAATCGGTCTTGGCAGAGAGTCCACATGCGCCGGAATGGAATGATGTTGTGGACATACTTGAGAGCACAGATCTCCGTCGGGCTGGTTTCATGTTTGCACCTGCGCTATGGAATCGCTCATTTCGACAACGCTGGGAATATAGCTTTTCATCTCGTTTCTGATAAAAATCGGGTTGATACAATCTGGAAAACACTGTCCCGCCATCTGTACGAATCGATAAATGTGATTGAATCGAGTCCGAGACAGAGCCAGCTTGACTATATTTTCTGGCGTTGTGATGTTGAAAGGGACGAAGTCGTGATACATTTTCTCTTGTGAGTGCTGCAACCTTGTTTCTCGAACGAGGTACATGTGAACGATTGAGGGTATCTACACAATGAAATGTAATGAAAAGAAAAGGAGACCAGCACTATAGAACTCTACCTTTCTTTTGCGCGTGTTCAAGGTTCGATGGACATTTCTTTTCATCAAATGACTCATCCAGTGAACGGAGCATCGCCTGCAACTCATCAACATCACTCAAAAGCTGCTGCACAGTCGGAATCGACATTCTCTCGTGATAGATCGGGTTCATTTATAGTGCATGAACAAATTCGTTTCGATTAGAGAAAGGCAATTTGATTGGGTAATAATGAGAAAGTTTCAAATTTGCGCATATGATGTCCGCCTCTGACGATCATTCCAGCATGTATATGCCGTCCATTTTCTATGAATGCTACCGTTCACGTAAACAGATACTTTGGGATCTACTAGTTCTTCCACTCACGCATCAGCTGTGTAGCTGTTCTACCCCTGGAGTCTTTCAATTCCCCATTCGCACCGGCTTCTATTAAAGCGGTAACAATGCCAGCATTTTGCATATGAGATGTTAAATGGAGCGCTGTTTCTTCAAAAGTAAGAGTTTTTATGCTCAGAAGAAGCGATAATTTGACCTGATCCAGATTTTTAATGATTCCATGACATACGTTTACCAATCCATGAAGAGAAGCATAATGAAGAGCTGTGTATCCTTGTATGTTACACTTTAGCAACACTAATTGCACGCAGTTTTGTTGTTTTGCTTCTTCGATCAAAACAAGAGCACAATTTTCATTCATGGATTCACATGCGAGCAGTAATGCATCATTCCCATCTTCATCGCACAGCGTGATATCACCAGCATATCGTAATAGTGTCCGAGTTACAGCTGTATGCCGATACTTTACACTGAGCAACAAAGCTCTCTGTTGATGTGCTTTCCCGCCAACCTCAACAGAGTCGACATTTTGATTTGATTCCGCTCCGTTGCTTAAAAGCAATTCCACGATGTCGGCATGTCCATTTACACTTGCAGCCAGCAACGGATTGAGACGCATGTTTCGATCAGCTGAAGCGTTGTAAACGATACCGATAGAATTATCCATTCCCAAGGCGCGTGGCTTATCTCCCTTGTCGATGATTTTTCTCACCACTGGAGTCAATCCTTCCAATGAGGCCAGCAAAAGCGGCGTCACACCTCTTTCATTACATAAGTCTTTATCCACATCATGATCCAAGAGCCAAATTGCTACATCCGTCTGACCAAATAGACATGCGCTGAGGAGCGGAGTACAACCCCACATGCCGCGATAGTTCAGTAGATTCACTTTATCTTTCAAGTCGACGCTTTTGTAGATAGCTCCCAATTCATTCAAATTTCCTCGTTTCACAGCTTGAACAAATCGAATTGCATTCTCGTCAACGCTTATAATCCGATCCGAGAGTGTATGTTTTAATTGCGCGTCTTGGGTTGTGAATGGTTCTGGTACTAATGAATTCAATTTGGCTTGTTCATTAATTTCTGTTGTCGTTGACACTTGAGATATTACCTTTTGTGGCATCACAGAGTTCTTTGATAATTTGGAACCCATAGTTGAATGGTCTAATAATACCTTCAATGAGCATCCGGAATCATCGATGGAGTTTTGTATTCTTATGCATTTTCGTGGGGAATGATTCCGTTCCGGATAAGCCATCTCTGAATCTTCGCGATGGAGCTCTGGATTTCTTTATCTTGACATATGCAAAGCTATTACCGACACTTTATTGCTACTGAACGGGTACTGTAGAAGACAATCTATCGCTCGTGTATGCTATTTTAGTGCAAATTGGCGCTGTGGAAGATGAAGTATTTCTGCGTCGAGCAGCGAAACAAATAGAGTTCAATGTGAAAGCGTCAAATTGGCGCTGCTTCTGTGCGATCTGATGCGGTTGAGATACAGAACATGCGCCGAGTTACAGACATATGTGATTGCAAACGCCACATATGGCGGAATGAGTACAGAGTAAGCGATCCAAAAAAGGAAGGAAGTAATGGTGGATGGTCGGATCGACAAACATCGCCATGAAGTGAAAGATGTTGTTTGTATACGTGAGTCAGACTAGAAGGCGTGATATTACAGTGACAAGTTTGAGGCTGACGACATTGATGACGGCGGCCAGAAGGCTATACGGGCACTATCCACTTGTACAGACACTAAGCAGACAAACATGAGATCACAAAATCCCTCGTAATAGGCATAATCATTCCAAACAAGACAATCGACCGTCTTAGGAATAAACTAAATGAGAAAATCGCAATTTCACTTTCAACTGATCGATCTAACTGAGGATATCCGAGAACCACGAGTTCTGGTCGAAAGTAACTCCATGTCTCGGAAGAACTAACATCAATATAACCATCTCACTTCAGTCAAGAGTGGTGGTAACCAATCTCAGCAGTTCAACTTGATCATAGATGGCACATTCCAACCCGCAAACAAGCCTTGAGCATCAACTTCTCTCAGCGCATACAATTCAGCTGTTACCGATCCTGCAATGCCATTGTAGTCGGTTCCTTCCATCCTTCCGTTCCCTTACTCTATTTTGGAGTTATTTGGCCCCTTTAATAATATTTCCAAGGCGATGGTATCAGTTGCATGTAGCTCTTGTGCATGAATTAAAGAACAAAATCGTGAGTGCCATAACTTCATATGACAATGATCATGATTTTCACCGCGCTGCTTGTGTCTCCCTTGGTCATCTTCACACTTTCGGACAGAAGGAAGTAGCACCATGTTTGTAGCAGGGGCTATTTGCGGCCCGCCTTCCTCAGATCTTTGGTTA
>CACSLJ010000416.1:0-19456 GCA_902706625.1 Albugo laibachii | reverse complement strand
GAGGAGTTCCAAGTCGAGATCTCGGCGTTGCATTCGCTTTCTTTCTCCAAGAGCACTTGGCTGATCCTTCATGCCAGTCGCATTCGTGTTGTAAGCTAGAATGCGTTCCTGAATGAATGCTATAAACCAAAGTATGTTTTCAGCCATAACGCGACCTGACAATACGTAGTACTCGAGTCCTTCTTCCTCCAACCTCTGATGACTTACCAAGCTTTCCAAATTAACCGAATCCTTTGCATCCACAACTTGTCCAGCCGGTGCTTTATCGATAGTAGCTTCATCCAAGTTTTTTTGCGGTTTAAGGGATTTTGATAGCTACACGAGATCGAAAGACAGCAATACAAACCAGCAAGCGGTGTGGTATCAGGATCAGGAGTGATCTTAAGTACCTTTATTCAAGACCCGGCTGTTCACGTAATCATGTTTCGTGCACGTAAAGTTTTCCGATTCCATACTCACATCTCCAAGACACATGTATGATCGAGCCAGCTCGTTTTCGATCGAATGATCCTCTAAATGACGAGTGTACATCACATGAAGGACCTCGAGCATTTCCTATGCAAGCTCCAAATCATCCTTGTCTACATTCACCTCACTGGGAGTTTCTGCTAATTCGATTTTGTATTGACTTGATATTTCTTCTTGTCCGTGATGAGCGCCCTTATCACAGTACTTCTCAGAGCCATCCAATATGTTGCCAAAAATATTTGCTGCGCCCTGAGTCATCCAATAGAAGCGGAATCGTGTACAGCTAGGATCATGAGTACATACCTCTGCCAACGATAATGAGACGTTCCTGTACTCGTAGTAGATCAGCGCCTATTCCAGCGCCTCTGAAGTCTTTAGTTTAAGCTCTACTACATAATTTGAGCAGAAGGCGTCGTGTGCATCGTCATTTACAAGTATGGATTCCCTATCGACCATTAAAGAAATTCGTTTTGTATGGATCAATTAATTCAGTTCTATTAATACGTGCAGGCTATGATAATCGGAATAACCTTGTTGAACATATTCAAAAAGCATAACCTTTGGCTTTTGATTAATTTTCATGATAAAGATTTGACATTCTTGTTTCGCTTTTCAGGTGCTGTTGGATGTGCTTGTCATTCCTACGGCAGCGCCGTCGATATACCTTGCTATTGCAAAAAAGATGCGCTTCAACATGTCGAATCATGTTTCTTGGGGCACCAGGTGCTGGTAAAGGAACGTATGCATCTCGAATTGCACCGCTATTCAAGATCCCTACCATTTCAACTGGAGATTTGGTTCGGCATGAAATAAGTACACATTCTTCGACGGGAAGCACCATCAAAGTAGACGATACTCACAATCTTTGCCCGTGATTCATGATTAAGCATCGTCTATTGTCAGGATTATAGTGACCGTGGCTTGCTAGTTCCGGATTCCATCATCATCAAGATGGTGAAGCGCTCGTAATAATTCTGCTAACGAGATCTTCTCACCATACTTCTTCTATCTAGATTAAAGCAAGACTCGAAGAAGAGGATGCACGAAAAGGTTACATTTTGGTAGTAAACATATGTGGTACTTGTGAGCAAAGCTCACGAACTTTATTTAGGATGGCTTTCCGAGAAATGTGGCTCAAGCAGAGGCATTTGATGAGGTACTGTGAGACGTCTTTGGATGATTCCACGTGGACAAACCTGTATATTTATGCAATTCAGATTTCAAGCTTGGATGTCGTCATCAACCTCGCCGTGCCCGAATGGATTTTAGCCGATAAAATATGTGGTAGACGGTAAAGTGATTCTAAACGTATGTTTGACGATAACTAAGGAGTTTTCATTTCTCTCGAGTGTTTGCTCCGAATGCGGTGCTGGTTACAATGTTGCGATGATTCACAATGGCGAGTTTGACATGCCACCTCTCTTGCCTCGAGTCGAGGGAATTTGTGACAGATGCGGAAGTTCGAGCATTGTGCAGCGATCGGATGATAAAGAGGAGGTTGTGAAAGAGCGGTAAGTATATACAACCAGAAATTGCCACATTGTGCGGATTCTCATGTCAAGGTCCTACAGCCTTCGTGTCTACAATCAGGAAACTTCTCCTTTGATCCAGTTTTACGAGACAAAAGGTATGCCTCCTTGCGTTGTTTGAGGTACTCAAGGCTGACTTGGCACTGCTTAAGAAAACCTTAGGACATTTCAAGTGAAGCGAGGTCTTGCTGACCTGAATGACTTGATTGCTTTGCTAAAGCATGAACTCCGTATACATTAGATTTTGCATTGAGCAGCTCTAGTATGAAAGTTTTGGCCGTCATCTGATTCCGAATGAATGGATAATTATTAAGCAAGTCATAAATCGAATCAGAAATCTGAATCTGAGAATCTATCTGTTGGTGCAAATCAAAGAATGCCGCATCATCGCGCTGGTCCTTTGAAACAGCACAATAAGAAACATAAAACTGGTAAACATGTTTCAAAAGCAGTAAAGGAGCGTAAATGCGGTGGCAGAGTTGAATCTTCCACAAAGAAAGCACACTCTCAATCGAATAACATGATGCAAGCGAATAATAAGCAGATGAGATTGCTGCGTCAGAAGCAAATACGTCAGCATAAGAAAGAGAATCTCCTCTTGGATCGTCGATGTGGTACATCTAGCTCTCTTTGCCCCTGTTCTATCTCAAAGTAATAAGGCTGTGCGTTGAAGGCGGTGGTAATCGATCACAAGCTCCTAAAATCGTCGGAATTATTGGACTGAGCGATACTGCAGACACAGCACAAGTTCGCAATTTCATTTTACAGGGCGCCGATGAGCTTGAGGTTCCAAATTCGGTCAGTAGTATTTCTCTGATAGTCCTTCTCGGTTCAATTGCTCACTTTGGGAATATTGCATCAGGAAAGTTTGCTGACAAATTGCTCCGTTGGATATTACCATTCGTTCAAACAAAGCTTATGCGTCGTGGATTGTGGTAATGACTTCAATTACTCTCTGGATACAGCCAAGGTACGTGTCATCACCGCAGATACTTGTGCCGAATATCTCAATATTGCTCCAAGGTGGCCGATATATTGTTGATGGTGCTGCCAGTCAGTGAAGGCACCCTAGACTCTGGAAATATCACTCGAGAGAAAATATTATCAGCAGTACGGGCACAAGGGCTCCCATCTGTTGTGGGAGTTGTTCAGGGATTAGAAAAACTGACCTCAAAAGCGCAAACAGACTCTAAGAAATATGGGCAACGATTTTTTCAAACTGAGTTTGGAGAAGCTGTCAAAATCGTGTACCAAGACACAACACTTATTCGCACTATCCTTGCGATGACACCTAAAGTTATTTATTGGCGTGAGGCAAGATCATATATGCTCGGTGTAGCTACTACTGTGACGCCAAGTTCTACGACAACAGGAAATGTGACTTTGGAAATTTCTGGGTACCTTCGAGGCAAACCATTATCTGTGAATCAGCTCGTTCATATTACAGATGTTGGTACATTTCAAATGAGCCAAATCACCGCTGCCCAGGTGGTCCGGAAGAAGTGCCTGGACGATGATATGAGTGGCAAGTCTGACATTTGTGCCTTAGGGAATCTGGAATGCGAGGTTCTGGCCCTTTCTAATCCAAAATATCAAGAAGATTTGAGATACGAAGCAGAGTATGATCCTTTCGCTGCTGAGCAAACTTGGCCCACAGAGGAAGAGCTGGCTAACGCAGAAAGTGACAAACGCGAAAACAAGCAGCGTCTGGCTGGTGAATTGTCAGAATATCAGGCTGCGTGGATGGTCTCTGATCCAGAGGACGATCTTGATGAAGAAGGCGATAAAGTAATGGATCAAGATGCAAACTCGAGTGAGGATGAACTCCCGGTAGATCAGTCATTTTGTCGGGTAAAGTCAAAGAAGTCCGTCACCGATGAAGATGATGACGATGACGATGACGATGACAATATGTCGGTGGATGAAGAATCGCCTGCCGTCCGTGCTGCAAAACTGGAAGCATACAGAGAGAGGAAACGGGAAGAAAAAGAGCAGATGGAGTTTCCAGATGAAGTAGATGCTCCTAGCAATATGGCTGCTAAGACTAGATTCGCTCGATATCGAGGGCTGAAAAGCTTGCGTACGAGCGCATGGGACCCAAAAGAATCTCTTCCGACCGATTATGCGCGCTTATTTCAATTTGAAGATTTCGCGATGGTCCAACGTCGCGCAATCGAACGTGGGAAAAACGCTGAACAGGCAATACGAGCAGAATATCGCCGAAAAATGCACACTTCTCGATCCCGTGGAAGCTCGATTGCTTCCGCCATGGAAGACGTCGACGATTCGAGTAGGAAAACACGAGCATCTTTTACTGAATCGGAATTTGGAGAATCTGGTTACGTTGTTTCTGGAATCTTTGTGACTCTGCAGATCCCAGAAGTTCCCATGGAACAGCTACAAAAGCGACTTGCATGTGGTCCGCTTATTTTGGGATGTCTGCTCAAGCACGAGAATCGACTATCGGTTCTGAACTTTTCGATCCAGCGATCCGCATTGTTCACAGATCCAGTCAAGTCAAAACAGGAGCTTGAATTTCATGTCGGCTTCCGGCGATTTCGAGGAAGACCTGTTTTCTCCGACCAGAATCTCAAAAGCGATAAGCATTTACTCCAGCGCTTCTTACCGCAGAATGGATGGAGTGTTGCCACTACATACGGCCCAACTACATTCCAACCAGCTTCAGTGCTGATCTTCCGAGCCAATGGGACCTTGATGTCAAACGAGCTGGTCGCGTCGGGTACCCTTAAAAATGTCAATCCTGATCGCATTGTGCTGAAACGCGTCGTTCTGACGGGTGTTCCGGTCAAAGTAAAAAAGCGGAAAGCAGTCATTCGCTACATGTTTCATTCCGCTGAAGATGTCCGATGGTTCAAGCCTGTTGAATTGACCACGAAACAGGGCGTTAGCGGCCACATTAAGGAATCATTGGGGACTCATGGCGACTTCAAAGCTATATTCAACAAACCCATCAAGCAGCATGACACAGTTTGCCTCGTGCTCTACAAACGCGTGTATCCCACATTCTGTGAAGCCTCGTAGCGATATAGCATAAGCACTTTACATTTAGTGTATTCCAAAGTTGCAATTTGTTTCTTCGTTCGAAAAAAGGATCTCTCATCTACGTAAAAGCTCAAATACATATTGGCTGGGTTGGATCGATTTGAAGTACTATGTACGAGGCCGCTTTTGGTCGGGTAAGACATCGTTAGCATCGTCGTCCACAGATCTAGGGCGACGTCTTGACGGCTCCCTCACTACAGCAAGGCTTTGTTCGCACGTTGGGTTTTCGGGATGCAGCCATCGAAATAAAGATGAAATCACGAATTCTACGATTTTTCGTTCCAACCCGAAATGAACGAGTAGCTCAACAAACACTTCGCGAATCTCACGTAAATTTCCATCGACCACAAACTGACGAAGGTGAGCAATCCATCGCCCAGACATTGTATGAATAAAGTCGATACAAGTTTGACCAAAGACGCTCACTCGTGTGACTGACAGCGAGCGCACAATAAAGTCTATCATCTCCGGTGAGAATGGACCGAATGGCCGAATCAGCTCATCCACAAAATCGCCGCTGTCTTGATTCAGACGAAAACGTGCTGAGATTGCTTCCGGTATACTTGCCTGTCTAAGCTGCTGCCGACTCTGTTCCAAAAGCGATTCACACCACGCACGATTCGATCCACGCAATAGAGGTGGTATATCTAGACCGCTTTGTATCCCTTCACCAATGCGAACGATCATTTCATGAACGCTCGAGGGATTACCATTCAGCAGCCCATATAGCGTGGACACAGAGATACCACCAAACAATCGCTTGAGGAAATCGGCAAAATTCCAGTTCCTGGTCGCATTTACAGGAGTATTTACAGACTGCGTCGAGTTGTTCTCAGCGTTGGATTCTGAAGCTGGCAAACGTAAAATAGGATGAACATTTGCACGTGAAGCCGGAGTTGCTGCATTTGATTCAACCGCGTCTGAACTGATCAAATCACCGACCCAAGCAATTGGCCCTGATGAATGTATCCGGTGATTTGCTGCAAATGTTGATAATGCAGTGGCGGAAGTTAAAGGAGTGAAACCAGGAGAGGTTGCTGAATAGGTGGAATGACCCTCGATAATACTACGCAAGCCAGCGCTTATTTGTGCGGATGTGGCCGCATCTACCGCCAAGTAACGCGACCGACGAGAGCTGCTTCTATTCGCTCGACCTCGAGCATGATTCGACCGACGAGTATGTAATCGTCTACTTGTACCACGAACTGCGGCTGAATCAAATGTTGCTGACGATCTGGTTGGTGATTCACTCGATGAATAGGTACCTCGTGACGGAGCATTGAGAAATAACAACTGAGCCATCCGACAAAGTGATCGTGTGCCATCTCCAAAACTTTCGAGAGTGCGAATCGCACGCATTGTAGATATCACAATACGAGGATCATCCGTGCGAGATCGCAATGTGTCAATGGCTACCGGCAACATATTCAGTCGATCTTCAAACGTATTAAATAGATTTCGTAGACGTTCGAAACGGGTTTGTAGAAATGTGATGTTAGGATACGACGGAGATGAACAACTCAGATCACGATGTTCCATACTGCCAAAGCCGTAAGCTACACCACGTGACGTTAGCGATTTGATCAGACTATTTAATCCACTAAAGTTACCTGCATTTTCAAGGTTGGAGGAGACCATGTTGAGTTGATGATCAGTACGAGATTGCAATCTGGAGATCGACGAATCACCTAAAACATTGCGCCTAAATATTCACCAAACATGTGAATCAATATATGAGACACCGACCTGCCTCCTCTGAATGAGGATCGGACGCTATGGCCATTGTGATCGTCCCTGAGGCCGAATTCGCCGAGGCTGATTGACTTGCATTCGTTTCAGAAGATCTCGCAGTATTCCCACTAGCCCGGGCTGAAACATCTTGAAAGGGAATGATCATTGATGCCAACATCGATCTCAAAAACGGTACATCAACATTTGATCCTGTTGGGACTGCGATTGTTCCCATCAGAATACGATTTTGTCCTTGATTTAGGTGTTCATGATCTGCAGTACTTGGAGGAGATTCTTCACGATGCAACTCCGATGTATCTGCTTGAGTAGCTTCTCGCTGAGTATCTTGTTCGGATACAATATTTGATGTTCCTTCGGCTCGTACTACCAAATGAAGCACGTGACCGTCTTCCAATGCGTAGCATGATATTTTCTTGTCATTTTTAAGAACTTTCCCTCGAAATATCAATCGCTGTCGACTGCTACCAACGCCCGTTTGAGTCGCAATTTCTTCTTTAATTTGTGCGACAAATGCGTCATTGAGGCACTGTATTTGATGTGTCTGGTGATCCAAAGTACGAACTTTGAGTGATATCATATAGTTGGGCACGTTATCATTCGTATCAGAGGAAGAAAGGTGAGGTGAGGCCGTCGTCTCGATTGAATCTGTCTCCGTAATCGGCGCAGCATGTAAGGATCGTAAGAGATTGGATGGAGCTGAGGATGATACTATTATTATATCTGCGCTTTCCTGAGCAGCCGTGTTTCTAGTGGTTTCTGTTGCCATCATATCCATCGATAAAGTCGCCGAATCGTTTTGTTGGAATTTCAGAGTATCTGCTGCAATAATGTACACCCCATAACACAGTAAATCGCAATATCAAACAACGACTGCATGAAAATTGCAATCTGTAAGCGATTATTAATAGAATGCGCTCTTTGCGTTGTTTTTGAGTAGTTTCTAGCGTAACTCGCTGAATTGAGCATTCAGATCCGTTAGTGTATGATGGAGCCGAAGTTTGCTGCTGAATCAGCTTCCAATGTGAATGTATGCATACGCATTCGTCCTCCCAACTCCCGTGAAACGCAACAGCTTCTGAAAAGCTGCTTTCGCCTCACTAATCCTCATAAAAAGAGTATTGAATTAAAACCTTCATCGGAGCCTTCCTACACACAGATTACCGTTGGGAAAGATCGAACCTTCACATTCGATACGATTTTGGGAGCGCAAAGCACTCAGCAAGTGAGTTGCTTTCCTGCATGCTATTTTCAATCACTGATGCTCGATGTTTGCGAAGGATGTCTATGATTTCTGCGTCCTACCGCTTGTCAACAGCTTTCTCGAAGTACCTAAATTCTATCCGATACATCTTTTAGTAATCTTAGTTCTTCATCCTTGCTGTTCTATCAGGGATACAATGCCACTGTCTTGGCGTATGGTCAAACAGGAACGGGAAAGACATTCACGATGGCTGGGACAGGAACTAGTACACCCGAAAGTAGCTCACTCACGGTTCAGCACGGCATCATTCCCCGTGTAGGTAGCTAAGGACTGCTTTGAACTGGCAATAATCGAGCGTTTTCAACCTTAGATCATCCATCGCATTTTTGATACGATATGTGAGAAAAGCTCGGATATCGAGTTTCGCCTGAGTGTGGAATACATTGAGATATATAATGAAGAATTACGTGATCTCTTGCACCCCGATACCACTTCCAAGGTACTACTGATGACTACATTCAATTAAGCGGCTTCAGTAGCGCTTCTTGTTTCTTAGTCTGCATTTGTGTACGTTAGCAAATCAATATTCGCGAAGATGGGGACGGAAAGATCGTTGTCGCAGGCGTCAAGTCGGAACATGCGGCCACAAAAGAGGATGTACTTCGGTATTTTTTGATCGGAAGTGCGTCTCGGTCCACCGGAAGCACGCTAATGAATGATCAATCCAGTCGTTCTCATGCGATATTTAGCCTGATCCTACATCAACGTCTAAGCAAAACCAGTCAGTGTAAATCGTCCAAGTTTCATCTCGTTGATTTGGCTGGATCCGAACGTTTGAAACGAACTGGAGCCGTCGCGAATCGTCTGAAAGAGCTTGTCTGTATCAATCAAGGCCTACTTGCGCTGGGTAATGTGATCAGTGCACTGGGTGATGAAAAGAAGACTCGAGTACAATCACACGGAAATCATGTTGTCACCGGTCACATTCCGTATCGTGATTCAAAACTAACTCGAATGTTGCAAGACAGTCTTGGTGGAAATTCGAAGACTTTAATGATTGCATGTGTCAGCCCATCGGCTCGCAATTTCGAGGAGACGTTGAATACGCTCAAGTACGCAAATCGAGCGAAGAACATTCGCAATCGGCCGATTGTCAATCAGGAGACTTCACCTCCCGTTCTCCCGGAGAGTCAGGAAAATCTCACGAAGATGAAAAATGAGATCGCAGGCTTACAGTTGAAACTTAAACATGCTGCAAGCAATTCAGCCTCGAGCCAGCGACCAGAAAGTAGCAAAAGTCGAAAGGATGGTTCGTCCAGATGGAAGATGAAGTACAAACAGCTCAATGATGGCTATCATTGTGCATTGGAAAGTATCGAAAGTATGCGTTCGTACTCTGTTGAGGCTGCGACAGCTTTGGTGTCAATGGAGAAATACATCATGCCTTTGGGGAGGGCAGTACAAAAGAGTTTAAATGAGGTGGTAAAGCTCATGAATAGTGCCATTCAAGTTGCAAACATAACAACACGCGGAGTATTACCTTCAGCAAGGAGCTCCGAAGACCAAATTGAGAAAGAATGCACCAGTATAGTCACTGCGTCAATTGACCGAGAAAGCTTCGAACGAATCAAGAAAGAGCTTCATATCGCCAAGTCGGATCTACAGCGTGACGAACAGATTTTCGAATTGAAAAATGAGGAAATCAAGAGGCTGCAAGTCAATCTCAACCACGCCAACACTGCTAATCAGACCTTGGGAGAACGTATACAAAAACTGGAACAGAGCGGTCAGCTGTGGGTGAATCCAAGGTATCGGAACCTCAACGAAGACGATGGACAACCCAATGCTCGCAGTATCAACCTAAATGAAAGTGAAGAAGGAGAAGCACCCGTCAATCAAAGAAGCACCCATGGTTCTAACAACTGTTCATCACGAGGTCTTTTTTCAGCTCGAATTGGTTCAAGTTCTAGCTCTATTAGCGAAGAAGATCGCGTCCTTACGGGTCAGGAAGCACTTGTGGATGTTCAAGAATTAAATTTTGTAGCACGCGCCTCCACAGCTAGAAAGTATATCAATTCTTCTCCGGGTTTTGGTACAATCGCGCCCAAGTCTCTAGCAAAAGCGCATGAAAAAGTGCTGGAATTGGAAGCATTAATCCAGCGCTTACGTCACAAGCTGAAAGATCTACAAGATCAGCATGACAAAATCATACGAGAACAAGAGGAGAAAACTAGGGGATGGCAGCTTGAGCATGAGCACTTGGCCGAGCATGCCAGGGAAGCCGATCGGATAATTCAAGCGCTACGTATTGAGAATGCTGCGATGCGAAGTATGCGGAGCAGTGCTATCATGAACGTGGATTCTTCAAGCTTAGAGAAGAGCGCTCAGGATCGAGATTTTGCGTCAAAATCATCGCCCTCAGACGCATCTATCGACCGTGGTGAATGCAAAGAATCCAGCTTTGTGGAAGACGAGCTTAGAGGACATCCAGATGACTCAGAGATTCTGGAGCTATACGATACTTATTTGGAGCAATTGGTGGTCTTACAGCTGGCAAAAGACGATGTTCTATCGCTACTGAATGAGAAGACGAAAACAGAAGGCCACAAAATGCTAGCTTCGAGTCGTAAGAGCGCTTTGGAATTGCAGCATTTACGTCAAAGTCTTGTTCTAAAGCAAAGTATCAGCGAATTGTGCGTGTCTGTATCAAATATCCAAGAACAAATTCAGGTAGAATATCGGAGCCTGGAAGAGATCGCCCGCCTGACAAAGCTTAAGACTCGCGCAGAGCGCAAATTAGAGCAGCTGAAGCTTCAGGAAGAGGAAAATAACTTCTTGAATGAAATGGAAAGACAAGAACTTGGAGATCTTGAGGAACTGATTGAGGATTTGAGCTCTCACATTGCATTCCAAGATGCTGAATTGAGTAGCGCCCGAAAAGCTTTGGCTGACGTTGAAAATGAAGCGAACTCTCAAGATGTCAAAACCATTGAGGCAATGGTGACTATGCTCTGCTCCAAGCTCGGTGCGCGAAATAACAAAGCCACAGCGATATTCATCCGTAGAAGCTTGGAGGAGATCTCGCATCTCCGCTTGAAATTGAGCACCTGTATGAGCCAAAGCAAGACATTGGCACAAGCTGTTCGAGAACGGGAAACGGCGATGAATCAACTTGATGCTGGCTTGCAAGCTGCTCGTAAAGAATTTGATCGTCGCCTGGATTCGCAAATCAAAGAAATTCAGTCACTCAAATTCCAGCTCGCAGCTTCTGAAAAGAAAACGGAGCAATTACGTCAAGTTGGAGGAGCATCTACATCGAGTAGATCGATTGTGGATGCAGATGGTAAAGGAAAAGACGCGTATATCGCAGATTTGGAGAAACACGTAGTATTTTTCAAGATCAAGGCGAAGGAACTGCAGGCTCAGCTACAAGCTTGGCTTCAGACTGGCACAAATACGCGAAATATGGCGCTATCCGATTCGAATCAGACCCATCCCGATGAAGAGGATATACAAACAAACGGCCAGGAACGATATGTGAAGCGTATCAGTCAACTCGAACAAGCGAATGAAGGCTTGATGCAAGACTTGGCCACTGCAAAAATTCTTTTGCGAAGTCAGTCGATTTCTGCTTCGGGTTCTCCAGCAAAAATAAACAAAGCTTCTTCAGTGATTCGTGTGATGCGAAGTGAGCTGCGAGAAATTAAACCGCGACCACACAGCCAACCATTTGGGTGATGCGTAATATGCTGGTTGATAAACGGTACGCTTGCGATGAATAAACAATGATATGAAGTAGAATACTACATCGTATCAATGCTTTTAAAAATCTACATCACATCAATATTTATTCATCGCTAAGGTTGATTACCAACCTCCATGCGAGTACACCCCCCCTTATCAAGACCCATTGCCAAAAGTTCATACCCTTTATATCCCGATAGCTATGTCTCGTACATAATTTAGTCTTCATCAATTTATATCTCCCGCGCATTTGTCGTTCGTGAACAAAGGAGCAGTATGCGTACGGGTGCGCGCATGAAACACGCCCGAAAGGAAGAACTACGCGCGTATTATGAATTGCATTCAGAGCTCACACAGCATGAGCGGCTGTATGGGTGAAAGTCACATTCAAGCTAACAGTTACGCCGGGCAGAAATATAATCTGGATGCCTCTTCAAATGTGACTGTATGGAATCCAGAGGGCAAGACAAAACGTACCGCCTCCTCTTTAGAACTTGAGGAATATTTGTTGCTATGGATTCGTCAGGGTAAAGAGCACAAGCTTCCTTTCATCACTGGTGCAACGATTTGGGCGAAGGCGGCCAAGATTTGTCGCGAGCTGGTCAGAAGTGGCAACTGTCAAGACACAGTCAAGCGGTGGTAGTCTGGCTTTTCAAATTTCAGAAGCGCCACGGTCTGATGTCAAAGCGCTTGTTTGAATAGGCGGCATCTGTGAATCTGAATGGAGTGGAGAGTGGAAGGACAGCACGGAAAGAGATTACACTGGGTTACGAAAAGCGTGACGTATTTAATATGGTTGAGACAGCTTTCGTCAATTGTTCCATGCCAGTCAAGTCTATTACGAAAGATCGGATCGCAGGAAGAAGCACAATAAATAGAGGTAACGGTCGTTCTGTGTTGCAATGCAGACGGAACTACAAAGCTGCCACTTCTTCGTTGGATCCGTAAAAGAAGCGCGCCGTTTTCAAGGATACTCCGCTGAACAGCTTGAAATGCAATACGAACACACAGAAAAAGGATGAATGAAGTCAACGATCTGTTTGCGCTGCCTGTCGCAGCTGAACGAGCAGATGCGTGTTGCTGGTCGACAACATCTCATCGCACTAAATAGACGAATCGCTTTTGAACGTGAAGCTCCAGAGATGCTTCCACTAAGTACGACTGTGTTTCTACAGCCTCAAGATGCGAGAATTAACAGCTCGTTTTAAAGCCAGATTGCCAAAATTTAGCATCGCCATATTGCTGACCGCTTTGTTGATCTTCTCGAGCGATTGCCAGCTACGACTGAGAGATGCAAAAAAAGAAAATTGGCACTCATTTCAATGCTGATGTGCTTTCCGCTATACAATGCACTGAGTCAAATGGTTCTCTTTCACGTGCATGAGCAGACACAAAAAATATTGGATGATGATGTATGAGCTTGTCGAGAGCTCTCTCATAAGCTCCAAACTAGCGCACTGACGCAGAATTCACTCGGGATTTAATTTGTTTCATCTTTGAAAACAAGAACAGAAGTATACTCTATGTAGGGGCGTCTCTATATGAAAGGACCCGTCATCGCGGAAAAGCCATTCGATACAGACATATCCCAGACGTAGAACCAGGCGATTTGGCGATTCTGTTCCCCGCAATGGTCTCATCAAGTAATCAACAACACACCATAATGATTGTAACATGTTAGCTGTCGTAGTTGGCATCTTCTTGATAAAGTCAGGGCGTTATATGACTTAAGTTTATAGGGTTCTCTGCGCCTTATTACATGTGAATGGCTGACAGGCCTTTAATAAACATTTGGGTAGTAAGGAAGATAGTAGTCTAGTAAAAACAGATATAGAATATTCCGATCTGCCATTTACTTTACACTGATATGAATGACTACAGTCTATGGGCAGTTTCTAATTATAGCTGACATCAACTATCATTGTAAGACAATAAAACGTTACGTCGGTTGATGGTGTCAAATTTGTAGAGCAAATAAGGCTACAAGGTAGAAAATCCAAAAGGCCCCTCGATGCTGTTGTGCCCTGTCAACAAGCTGAAAATTGAGCTCGATCCACAGATCAAAGCAGATGTAATTCGGAGCAGCAAGGAGAAGTCGCATCATGTGGTGAAACTTCGAGAAATCTTTATCCAGTATCCGGAAAATTTTCTTGTTCGCTTTAAAGTGATTTCTTGTACAATGATATGGAAACCCAAAAAAGAACTTCATCCATTCTCCGGGATCCTTACGTTGGAGATTGTTTGCACAAGTAAGCTTGCGGCCATTATTGTGATTTGAGGTAGACTGCCGCATACAACTTCCATGCACAATTATATCACCAAAATAACGCCCCCTTAGTATTGTCCGCCCCTATTTTCATAATCACATTTCACGAATTATATAATTATATTATATAGAGACGGTGGTATTCTCATTGTAAGAAAGTAGGGAAATGTCACTGCTCGCATAGCTGCACATGAAGCTTTGCACTTGAATGACTTTCATGAAGTTGACGAAGATAGAAAACAGTGGGAGCACACTGACAAAAATAGATTTCCATGAGCAATGGAACCTTGATTGGCGACACGACGCAATGGTAAGACATTTATCTTGTAAAGTGTGTATTTGATCCACGTTAACTGCTGCGATTGTGTTGTATTATAGGACGCAAACGACGAAGCTGTGGCCGTTAATGTGAAATGGACCGTGCTTGAAAATAAGTTTAAGGAATTACCAGGTGACCAACAAAAAGTCCTGCTGGCCCAAATGACTCAGCTGGTCGAAGGCCATAGCACAGTGGTGGAGATGATAGCTCCTGAAATACAAACAGAAACCCGCGGTCGTCCCCCTGGTTCCCGTAACCTTCCGAAAAGCAGCACAAAGCGAGACTTATCCAAGTTCGAACATATCGAACAGGTGGAGTCTCTGGAAAAAAGAAAGTGTGAGTGCTGGGGTCAAGTAGGGCACAATAAAAGAACTTGCCTGTTGTCTAATATGCATTAATAAATCTTTAAAAGACAACTTGTATATATTTTTAACATTACAATTATCAACAAAGTGGGTGCGGAGAAAGGGTGTGAATATAGTAATTCCCAAAATTAATCGCAAACTATCCTTTTGCACATTACGTTGCACTTTGGTCTGTTGAGTGTCTTCATGCATAGCGATGTGCAAATACCTCACTCTTGCGATAGGAAGTCTGTCTCAATATGTTCGATATCACTCAAATCTTTCTCGACTAAAGCTTCGAATCGTATGCGATGAGTCATCCACTCCAGAATCTAATCCAGCAGTGATTGATTAATAACTCTCAATAGGTAAAACAAATTGCCTCCAACCTTTGCAGATGCAGCAGAGCTAGACACGAACACTGATTGGAAAGGAGAACCCCGGATGTGGCGGGCCTGGCCATTATAAGTGCTATTGAACTCAATCAAAATGTTCTATGTGCCTGCCTGAGTGCCTTATCCTGAGTATTTCTGACCTCGAACAGCTCGACATATAATGAGGAAGCTTTCTTTGTATCCGGTACGGGTGTCATTGCGATTGTGAATTCTTTCCACGCAGTCCCGAGATAAGTAATATTAATCCTGAGCTTGTATCGCGAATGTAGTGGGATTACCGACAACCGATGGCGCGTTTAGGGTGGAATTAATGCTCGGCCCAAATGCCACCATTTTGGAGGCCCTTCTGGCAGAAAGAAGCTTAAAATTGGTGCAAACATTTGTATAGAGCGGCATTACTGAGCGAAACACGAAGTTCTGATTGCGAAGAGCCCTATTTCTCACGAACGGTGCGGTGGCCTTGATCCTCGTCGAAGACCCGATGATATCTGCATAGCCTTTAGAGAACGCAAAGCGGACCGTAGCGGTTGATAAATTTATTATAAATCGGCTGATGTGACGATAACCCAAGTGTTTTAGTGATCGGTCTAGAGTTTAACTCCATTAAAAACTCGCGTATGAGGACCGATAATCTCACCAACTTGGACGAAATGGAAATCACTAATCCAGAGGTTGCCCAGCCACTGAATACCAAGATTCGATTAGTGCTTGTGTCGAAAATGTAAAGGGTCTGATCGAGGTTGTTAAGGATCTCCTCCACCAAAGGCAAAGGCGAAGCCAAGGTTTAAATGTTGATGACCATGTTTGATTTCAGGAAATAGCATGTATACTGTTGAAACCGGCTACATCGCCACTACTTCTTGCAGAAATAGCACCTTCTGCTGCGGTTCAGATATCACACTGATGCGCGCATAATTCCAGTTTGGCATTGGGTGAATTACTGTCACTTGCTTCCAGTGTTCATCATTCAGCTCGCAGATAAGAGGATCCTGAGATTGATAGAGGCTATTTCATATTCCGATCAAGATGACTTGTGCTTCTTTCATCACGTACGTTTTGCTCCATGTAAATTCGCTACAGCTGACTTTTGTGAAAAATTCCAAATTTGCATCAGCAATATGGATTCATTGAAGAGTTCCACTGCTGGTTTTGGATTTATACCGTGCTTCTCAGGATCTTGTGTATCGGTACCTTGCATTGTTATGTTTTTTCAAATTGAGTCTGACCATAAGTGAGAATTGTGGAGTTGTAGTATTCCATAATATCTACAGACAACAGCCATATAGGTATAAGCACATATAGCACAAGTACTGATGGAAGACTTGAAGGTACGGATATATGAGAATTCTGCAAAGCATTTCATAGTTTGTAGCGGACAATGTTCTCAACGACTTGAACGCATTTGCGTTCATTTTGGCTGATTTCTTTCGGATCCAAAGGCCAGAGTCGACAAAGGCGCGAAAGTTGCCAATTTGTTCATTCTTTATGATAATAAAGCGTTTAATCACGTTATTGTAAAAGAGTAATGAACTCACTTTTGGAGTCACCAGTGGGGTTAAATTTGATAGCTTCAGCCTTCTTGAGTTTATTGATACATTTACGTGATGGTGGCCAACCAGAATTTGATAATACAAAATGGCTGTTTCGTATTGGATAATCATTTCGTGTATTTGCGAATCAAAAATGAAACAGTGAATGTGTGCTTTTGGACCCAAAGTGCATGTACATACGGTACTTCAAGAACCTCTTAACTCTGTATGAACCGCTTTTAACATGCACTCGTGAAAGTTTTACCAAAAACAGCTTTTAAGGAGTCCACAGCACACTATCATAGCTGAACATTGTCCGGAAGTGGTGAGCAAATGCACGCATATATGTCGCATGGTGATAGTGTATGAACGTAGTTGGGTTACCTCCGCAATTTTTTAGTGCGCACGCAGATATGATCATGTAACGCAGTATGCCTGCAGGTGTGTGTAGGGCGTGAAGGATTAGCATGAGGCTGTATTCATAGGTCTTGCAGTAGTGTGACCCCAAAACATTAGTTTCTTTCGCTTTACGCACTCAGCCTTTTGCTGCTTGATCGAAAACATCGTGCTCGTCTTCAATTGGAATTAGGCTCAGAAAAAAAGCACGTGTTTTTCCAATGAGATTGCAACTGTAAGAATGTTACGGATAGGGAGCTGCGCTCATGACTGCAATTAGGCGAGTCTTTCCAGAATCCCCAAATCTTCCTTGTTTGTCGCATATCAAAAAAAATTCTAATTTCACAACGCAAAAGTGTTTCTCAGCAGGTAAATGGACGGAATATATAGGATATTGGATTAGAGTTATTAGAATGGGAAGCGTGACTAATTTCGAGGAAGATGCAAAGAACTTGAGTGAAAGTACGTAAATCATCCTAATGTCATAAAGTTTCTGAAAAACACATGGGAGTCGTTAAAGGAGAACTTTGTCACTGCCTGAAATTCAATGTGCCTCCACATAGAAAATATCAACACATCCAGGGTGAAAGACAATCATGCGGCTTTGAAGCGATGGTTCAAGGTCTCAACAATGGATTCACAACAGGTCACAACGAAATCAAAGAATTTGGTGAACAGAAAGGAAGGGAATTGCGAATAGAATTGGTGATGAAAGATTTATGGCATGGATTGACTTGGAGGGGCAATTTTATAACCAATTTATCAATAAGGTATCGTGATTTGCAATGATGAAAGTGTACCATTGTGTATGCACGGGATTAAAAGTATCAGTGCAATATGCTGGGGCCGAACCAAGCCAAATCTTGGTCTACCATGTCCTCATCAACTTCGCGCTCGCATAGCTGCAAATAGCATACTGCACTTGAATGATTATCATACACAGCGGCATCTTGATCTCCCCTTCCATTACGTTTCCCCATCTTGCTCTCTGATCAAGATGAAGAGGAAAAAGCTCCATCTTCTGGTTTCACTACTCTTTTAAGCAGTGTTGCTGAAGTGTATCCAACATTAGGTTTAGACCAGCAAGCTGAAACCCAGAATGTATTGGTGAAACTAGCTTATTGAATGTTTCGAGCACCCAATAAGCCTCAGATACAGCGTAAAAGAAGGCGACCACCTGGGGCCATGCACCAAATTCAGTCCCAATCATCAACCAGAAAAGAGCCCTCGTGACATGTAATTGCGGAGACTCAGCACAGTATATGTAAATGATGCAGTCATACTGGGTATACAATACGAGCCTGTACAGAACACTTAGCGAGGGAAGACTTCTGAAAGAAAATAATTGCTGGTTCAAATATTTTATCTGGTTAGCCTTCTATCCTAGTTTTTCGAAGGGAAACTGCGGAGTTGACTTTATCAATTCTACATCATTCCGCCGCAGCTGGATCAAAATAGATAAATCTTGTGCTTAGGGCTTATATAAATAGGTGTACATCATCTCGTAGTTCAATTGGTCGATTTGGCACTTTATATTCCTCGAATTACACTAAAACCTCCCTACTTTATTACAAATGAGAATCGTTCCCTATCACCCACTATATTTCTACATCACTCACACCCTTTAATCTGATTGGCTAAAAAAGTTCATATCACTCACGTCGTTAAGTATAATTCCAAAGCACAGAATATTGAATTTAGGTGTAAAAACGCTCTATTTATTTTCTTTGTTGCATGTCTTCTATTTTCCTTTGCTAAATTTGCTTTGAAATCGAAACTGAGAGGTCGTGCGCGCACTCTGCAACTTCGTGCATTGCGATCTGATCCTCTACATAATGCAAACCGTCTATTTGTAGCCATCCCTGCCTCTACCTTTACTACCAAGGCTGATGCAACATGCTCAAATACTGCAGGAAGCCGCTCAGTTGAATCAAACGGCCTTACACGCCCTTGCACGCGCACTGTATCATGTCTTTTCCCACGGATGGAAATCGAAACTGAGAGGTCGTGCGCGCACTCTGCAACTTCGTGCATTGCGATCTGATCCTCGGTAGACGTGACGCGATGATTGCTCTTGCGTACTGTTGCTTCGATTCTTTTTTGTGAATTCGCCCAGAGAGCGGGCAATCACTAATATGCGACTAGGCCCAACGTTTGCTTCAGTAGTTGGCAAGGTATCAGTTGCTGCTTTTCGGGGTGCACAGAAGCAGTATACATTCAGAGGTGAGGGCCTTGGTGAATGCCTTGGGCATTTGCGTTCAGGCATGGGTTATCCCTGCTTGCATGACTTCTGCATGCATTGAAACAACCATCTCCAAATTGCCGATTTTAACCAGCACTGGTGGCTACAGTCCTCAGTTATATCATCTGAACCAAGGGTAGCAGGCTGTATGGCTGATGCCTTATAAAAAATACATGAGAAGTATGAGGGAGAAGATTCGTGGCATCGA
>CACSLJ010000415.1:0-19527 GCA_902706625.1 Albugo laibachii | reverse complement strand
TGTGCCAAAATTGAGCTCAGTCAAGCGGATGCTTGTGTACTTTGGAGACACTGGAGGTAACGTCTGGGAATCCCTTTCGTCTTCCAAGCGCACTTCTCTTTCCTTTCGCCTCTTGCATGTGATAGAAAGCCAATGCCTTGCCGCTGTTTCTACATCAAGGCGCTACAGAGAGTCAGATTACGCCAATACAAGTTTGGTCAGCAGAGAGAGTGGTTATCATGTACGGGATATAGAGACCACAAGCGATTCCTCGATCCGCTCTTAACGTTGCCCACGAACACGTTTTTGATGAGTGCTTGACGACGTTTTGTTTCCTTTTCCCGGAGCTACAGAATTCCACCAAATGGTAAGAATGCCATTCAATTGACTGATTGGATTCCAATCCACTTACACGATTTCCCTTTATAAACGTGCGAAGTGTGATGGATGTGAGAAGCGATATCAGAAGCAAGAAAATTAGCCAATTTGGAACGACATGGTTCAGCATGACGCCGATAACCGCTCCAATCAACGTTGGAGGTTCCATGATGGCAGCCATTGCATAATTGATTATTGGCACGTTATTTTTCACTAGCAAACCTCAATCAAAATGGATGTGATGCAGAAAGAAAGAGTCGTTGAGGCTTACTTGGGTGTCGTCGGTGGTAATTGAACCAAAAGTTTGCGACACTTGTCCCCAAAATTGTAGCTTTTGACAACGGGATGGCATGCTTTGGGCTGAGACCGATCACGAGAATAAAAGAAGGAACCAGAAGCCCACCACCACCAATACCACAACCAGCGCCAAGCGCTGTGATCAACAGAGTCATAATCGTTGCAATGAGATCTGTTTTTGCGAAAGGATCAAACAAGTCTTTTTCGATGCAATACGCCTGCACTTTGTCATTACTGATGAATTGTTTACATCGTTTTGTGTGGTCCCCAACACCATCAGAACAATCAGAATTTTGTGTGCAATGTTGACAAATGTGATGATTACACGCCAGCGCTGGTAGAAAGCCACAATCACTCTGTTGTGAACATTGACGGCCGATCAAAATTTGATCTTTTGCAAGGGATATTCCATTCTCTTCTGAAACAGAGCCGTTCATAAGACTCTTTGAAGATGTTTGGTGCAGTAGAAATATACATAAGAGCTTTAGTGTTCTGTAGAGAGACGCTACTGAAGCTGATATGCGATCGCTTTTCATTCAAACAATACCAATCAGACGCAATTCAGTAGTCTACTATTCAAGGCAACTATTCGCTGATAAGCCACACATATTTCTAGCTTTCATTACCGAACTTGACCGCATTTTATAGTTTTTGGTGCCATAATGTGAGGGAACAGAATAGATGCCGACGGATTTTGCAGCAAATAAAGGCAACTCCATAAAAAGGTGAGAAAACGGACGGGAAACAACCATTGCCAATATAGCCAAGAGTCACTCTCGATGCAAGAAATAGTGCGAGCGCAACACTGACACGCAAAGCTCGTAACAAAACTCGGAATGGGTAAAGTCGTACTAGAACTTACTGCGGATGCATGCTGCTAAAATTTACACAGTTGATGCATTATAAGTAGGACTTCGTCTTTATCAGTTCCCAATTCTCTCTGATTTTTGTGATCATCTCTTCAGAAAGCTTGAGACCGGAAGATTCGCTTTTATCAAGGAATGCCAAGAAATACTTCCGGTAAAACTCGTCGGCCAACTCGGAAGCGTCAACACCGATCTTGCAAGCACTTTCAATGTTCGATTTGGTTCGATTTGGTTCGTTTTGCAACGGATTCCGACAATTGGGATGGTGTTTCACTGTCCAACTGCTTTACGAATTCGTGCAACATGAGCAGCGTTTCAGTATATACCGATGATAACCCCGCTATTGACCGTTTCATAGCATCCGATTCTACATGTGCACACAGGAAAGGAATTGTCAATAGTATTGAGAGATGATGGTGAATGGGAGCCATTACGTATGTGGGTCTTGCCGCCTGCAGCCAGCAATTTGCTATCACACAGCTCCCGATTCAGCTCTGCTTCATGTTTAAGTACTCCAATGTAAAAGTAAGTGGCCAACTTCATCTATTTAGCCTAAAAAAACCTCGTTGCTCCTTCATTTGTTCTGATTAATGTCTTCCACTCAGCATCATTCAAACGCTGTTCAGATTTCGTCTTTTCTTTTTCATCGGAATCGAGGAACTTCTTCCATTCAGCATCATGACGAACTCGCATGAGTAGCTCCAATTTTTTGGCGAGTTTGCACAAGTTCTTTCATTCAGCATCATGTTCACGCTGCTGAGGTATCCTGTTTTCTTTTCTATCGGAATTGAGGAACTTCTTCCAATCAGCATCATATATACCTCGCATGAGTAGCTCCATTTCTTTAAAGGATACGAGCTCGTTTTTCCATTCATAATGTCTAAGCTTCGTCGTATCTTCTTCATCATTACCTTTAGCAGCACATATATGTTGCTTGAATAGCTCCAATTCTTTCGCGAGTTTGCGCAAGTCATTCCAACCAGTATCATCTATACGTTGCTGAGGTATCGTCATTTTTTCTTCATCGGAATCGAGTAACTCCTTCCAGTCAGCTTTACTTAGACGTAGTATGAGTTGGTCTATTTCACAGTAGAGTTCGTACGGCGTAATCCCTCCAACATGAGTATCACGCCGGTGAAGTGTTGTCTTTTCTTCTCTATCGTAAACTTCAGCGTCACATGTATATTGCATGAGTAGCTTCATTATTACCCCTGAAGTAGATTCTACTGTTTCTTCCTTTTAGTGCTTTTCGAATAATTCTTTCGATTGAGCCTCAAATATATATCGGTAGAATTCTGGAACTAAACCGGATGTAGATAACTTTATCCATTCATGCTCACGCGGAAATTCGGAAGGCACCGCTTTGTCTTGATCCTTGACTATCGACGATAAGCTAGTAATTCTTTCCCCATATCTATCCATTAGCATCAGTACCATTGACATATAATGGCTGTGTTTTACTAAAAACACGAAAACATAAATTGTCATTAGTATCCCGATCTGAAAAGTCAAAAGTATTTACGCACCTTTTGAGTACCCTTTTAGACCATAATGATTGTTTATTGTTTTCGTAAGAATTGTGAAGGGTGGACCGAACCGCTCAAAACCATTCCGACTTTGGGAGGGCGTCGGCTCCGGTGTTGCACCCTCTGGTGGGTTCTGCTGACTCGAATCGATCAAAAAGAAACCAATTATTGCCAAGTTTCGAGTGGTAAAACGAATCATTCTTCTCAATTGGTGAACGGTCGAGAGAGAATTGGAAAGTGAGAGCGTCAAAGCTGCCACGTTTGGTCTCCCCAAGGACCAGGATGAAAGAGTAGGATATCATATATCATAAAACGTTCCACATTAGAACGATTTACAACCTGACAATACAAATGCAGGATACCCTAGATAATGTTATTGTCTCTCAAGCGGGTATAAAACCTCGTTAATGGGACCCGTTCGAACGTGAACACGCCACTGCGCTCTCTGTTATACTGTTAGTAGAGGACAATTACTTTACGGGCTCGTTTATAAAACCTTAGCTTTGGTATTACCTCCTCCCTTTTCTAATACATGCTCACACTTGTTTCGCTCTATTTGTCAATGCAATCCTACGCTTTTTTGCTTCGATTACTTGATACAATTGGACTTTTTCTCCAAGTTGCGAGTGAAATCTAACGCTTAGGATCGTCAGGTATGTGACAAGCAGTCAAATAGCAGCTGTTTCATTAAAGGTTTGAGATAATCCAACGTGTTTTCCTCGGTTTCTGAATAAACTCGTCTTCCCTCAAACCTGATCCTTTATAATAGCCTTCCAAAGGTTGTATTGGACACAATCGTCTCACAACTTGACATATTCCGTAAAACGGGAAATGTATAAAGCATAAAACAAAAGAATACATCATTTTGAAGAAGAGCGGACACTTTTTGTCTTAGTACAAGCTTATTCTACATATATTGAATGCCTTTAAGTAGCTTTTTGAGCGAGGTTTGGTGAATCAGACCCGCCAGTCAAAGACGGCAAATGTCACGTGACAGTGCCGTGACATCTTTGCAAATGGTAAGACGTGTGTTCTCTTGAAACCCACTACTTGGTCTCTCGAAAACTCACCAATATAAATGATTATCAAGGGATGCATTACACCATCAAGATACCTCCAGTCACCTTTTCAAAATTGCGGAGTTTGAAGCGAAGGTGAGGAGAAACTATGTGGAGGTATGAGACACTTTTGCTTCCCCTATAGAGCGTACACAGGTGCTTTGATATTCACTCAGTAGATCGTTAGACTGCAATACATAAACGCAAAATATGTCGTCTTTTGAGTATTTTACGACGATGTGAGGCCCGTTGACTTTGGAAAGGGAAGCTCTGTGCGCTCAGCAAATGGCGAGCGAGAGTGGCACTCATCGTGCAAGCTGCGAGACAGCTCTGACTCTAATCATACCGCGAGCTGTATCGCTCACTATTCTCCGTACCGCAAGGATACTAACCAATATGTATCGTATCACATTTAGTATTGTAGAAGAGAGCCTCTGCACTCTGCACTCTGCATCGCTGATTTTGTACATTTGCACTGAATACATGTCTCTCTATCCATTTCAGCCAATCGACGCGTCTGTGTGATGTGCTAATGTCTCATAGCGTTCGTCGCATTCTCTAACCAGTCTTGGCAAGTAAAAAGACGACATCACAAGACATTACATCTGATTCTCAACGTCAAAATGGATCGATTCGATCCAAATGATGTACGTTATGACTACGACACATTTGAGCCCATTCGAACTGGCTCCTTTGATCTGACTTTTGCTCCAAATCAAGTCAGTTCAAAGGATCACATTGAGTCAGAAAACCTCAAATTACACATTGTAGACGGAGTGCCATCATACAACCTCTGTGCGTCTCCTAAACTCAAAACTGCGTCATCCTTCCGCTATAAAAACGGACAAAATGGATCAAGTATATTGAGAAATTCAGAAATGATGGGCAACCTTCAGAAACGCGCGTTGGATGCCATTCCTCTCAATGATTTGGAGCATCCCCTTATCAATTGGAAGCTGACAAAGAGCGTCCAGGATGTCAAAGTCCATGAGATATCCATCCCAACACCAAAAATGAGTGAGCATCTGCATTTTCCAGCCAAAGCATTGAGATGTACGAATCCGAAAAGCACAATTGGCTTTAGAATATCGTGTCAAGTGACAAGCGATGTAACCTCTGTAATGAATTGTCTTAGTTTGACCGACTCAAGCAAATATAATGAGATGGAAGGTCGTATTTCCACAGGACATTTGCACGCTGAAATCATCAAAAGCCTCCAGACCGATCGTCTACCAGAAAACCATCTTTCAATGCCAAAGGCACAAAATGTAAATGACCTTGGACCAGAGATACAAGTCGAACCATTGCCACGATTAGCAGTGAAATAGAATGCTTGTCGCTTCTTTGGACGATTCCATAAACCCGCTGATATGTGTTTTGTTGAATATTCCGATATACAGCAATTTGAAAAGCACAACCAGCAGAGAGTCATCCACTTTTGCTCCGTAGAAACCCTCTCAAGTAGAGAATTGATGGCTCGTTTCAACAACAAGAAATCCATTCCTTCCAATGTGTCCAAATGCAAGCGTATCATGATTAGAAATGGCCTGTATCAAGTAAAACCTTCCGAAAACCCAGGATAGAATCGACTATCCCTCATGATGGTGATCGATTACCAGGAACACTACAGTCATTCCGTAGCCCATAAGATCGTCCAATTTATCAGAAACCGCATGGTTGCGATCCGAAATCTAATCAATACCACGCTATGTCTACCGGTTGGGGAACAAAAACGCGATAGGAGCAGTTCTCTACCCAATAAATTTGGCCAAGAAGATGACCCAGAAGATGACCCAAAAGATGTCGACGAAATCGTGACAGCTTCTCAACGTTCGGTGCGTAGTTACCCATCCAAACACTGTGACAGTATTCACAGTGAGAACCAAAAGCGGCAATGCACCACATGTCACCAAGAACAATGTAGACACACCATTCTTGATACCAACATAGATCACTTGGAATCCATAGTATCCAACCTCGTACTGAAGCCTTCGCCTCTCGTATCGTTACTTTTGGAGCCTGGAAGCTGCCACATCAATGATACCTTCCAATTTGCAAGCGGAATCTCCAATAAAGTTGACACGCAGACAGCTGTACGATCGGCATTTGGGCAAGTGTGTAAAGCCCTCGATAGTCGATACCCTCACATGATGATCGTGTCGTATTCGATCGAGTACGATGCAGATCAAATGCACAAGGAATTGCACTCGATAGCACCTAAAAGTATGTTGATAGGATCCACCTCAGACCTTGGTCTATTCACACAATCCAATTCGATTTATCATGGTCGAGCCATTGCGATATTGGGAATTTATGATCCAAAAGGAGCGTATGGTTTCGTGAATTCTGATTTCCATCAAACGTCCGTGAAAGAAGGCACATTGGATTGTCTCCAGGAAGGCAGAAAGCTTCTCGCAATCAAAAATGAGAAGAATCCTGATATGACATGGCTGAGTATATCGCATGGAAATGAGAACTCTGTCATCCAAGCGCTCGACAATGAACTTGTTGGGAACTGTGTGATCCTGGCAGGTGGATCCCTACGCGAGCATGTAATCACGACAGTGGAGTATCCGTCTGAAAGCTCCCGCCATCCAACTCAATTGTGCTCTCACGCCACTCATTGCAGTAAAGTGACATCTCAGGGTGTCGCGATGGCATTTTGTTGTCCGAGTATACAGATTCTTCATGCGTTTTTCACATGTTACGAGCCGATATCCACCAAGACCCTCACAGTGACGCAAACATGCGGAGATACCAGTTTGGAAAAATTGAATAAGAAGCCTGCATTATCCACTCTCGACACTGCATGCTGTGGAATCCTGCACGAATGCGTCTCTCATCCTCAAAAATACGACATTTCTTCAAATTTGACGCCATTGTATTATCCTCTGGGCAGAGAATCATCCACATCGCGATTCCAGATCATCCAGCCATTTCTAGCGGACAGCCATTTGGCACTCAAGATCGATGTTCCAGTGAAGACGAGGGAGAAGCTGCGTCTCATGTCCATGTATGTGGACAGCACGCGAGACCACTTTATGAGGAATTTCGGCAGCATCACTGAGTCTTGTGAGGTCCATGGATGTCAGATGACTTTAAGCAGCAACTATATCCATTTAGAACAAAAGCAGACGAGGAGGTCGATAGCGAGTATCATGTGGAAACTCTTCCCTTCCAGTGTTCTCCTCGGAACTGTCTCAGATGGCCAGCAAGGTCGTTTGTCGATAGATGAAAGAGCACTGCACGCGAATGGAATAATATCAGCTGTTGTGTTTACTTTGATGAAGAAATGAGAAAGAGACTCAGCTGATAGGAGTGCTTGGAGAGATGCCGAGTGTGGCTCTCTTCCATGTCGATTGGCTGGAAGTCGAGTTGCTGAGGAATTACTCAGTGCATTGAGTCAGATGACAAGCGATGAGATGATTGGCCAGCAGTATGTACTCTTCAATAAGGCGATTGATATTTTTTATCGGATACTCTTGAAACCTGATATCTGATTGGTTGTCCACGTGAAGTGGACATAATTTCTTACAGTTAAACGTGGCAGCATGGGTACACACGATTAGGGAGGTACACATTGGTGATACGTTTTTGTGCCTCATCATCCAATACGTATCCCTTTTTCTGAAGTGTGAAATATCGGCAATATGAACTTCAACCTCAAAGAGTTGTTTTTTGAGTCCAAACATCGTACAGGAATCGCGTCATCAAAGTCTCGAGGTTTTGAGGGATCGATTTAGAGTATATAAACACTTGAAGTAATTTGGATCTTTTAGATCGTCTGGAGAAATGGTCCACTATTGTCGATTGACTCCGAATTCGTCTTTCAATTGTTGGGAGATCCGGTTGGAAATTATTATTGCATTCGTATTCAATCCCTCTTTTAGGAGAATGGCACTCATATCGGTCGCGATAGATGAGGATTTTCCGATCAGTTTTACGTCTTTACCGAGAGGAAAGCGCTGGTGAACCCTCCATGAATCAATACGACAGGGAAAGAGTGTTTTCTTGGAAAGTGGAGAAGTTTGAGGGAATTCCACCGGCAATTCGGCTTAGGATCTGCTGACATTGATTGGACAGAAAATTGTATATTTGGTAGCCTTTGCATCCGATTAGCCTTTTTTTGTGGCACGGAAGTGTTCAATGAAGTTTTCATGTTGACTTAAATGAATGGCGATGACTTTAGCGGTAGGACGAAGGTTTTGATGTTTGGCCTATTGAGCAATCGTGGAGAGATATTGGGATATTTAAGCCAATAGCGTGTCGCGTTCGTAAGACGAAGATTTACTGCTCGTTTCGTGAGCAGGTGTGTCTAACACTATTTCAGGGCATAATGTGTGCGGTGCAGTGATAGGATCCTGGTCTAGTGGATTGGTAAGGCGCGTTTTCTTCCACTTTTGGAGTTTGTGCAATTGTATGATGACAATATCACCATGTAGTGCGCGAATTCGGTCAGGTGACTCGTTAATAAGCACGTCCACTTGCAGATTATCGAGTGTTACGTATGCTTGCGATGGATAGTAAGCATTGACACGAATCCTTCCTTTAGAAACTCTATCATCGAGCAAGGCTCATTCTTCTAGTGTTTTGCTCCAATGGCTCTCGAATACATTAATTTCGGATTTACGAGGTTTCTGAGGGATAATTTCGATTTTTGGTGTAAGAGGTGGTGATACGTCTTCAATTTGTTGTACGTGTCGAGAATCATTTATTGACAGCGTTGATAATTTGTCAAGAATTGGTTTGGTTACTTTCACTCTGTAGACAACACGCTTTGTATTTCTGGTCGCGGATTTAAGTTGCCGTTTAGGTTCGGTATATTCTGTTTCGAGGTGGTTTCATAGATGACCGTCCACTTGTATCGTCACACATACTCTGTTAAAGGTCACTTCTCGTAGAAAGTGTGCCCTTCTCGCTTTTGCTCGTACTCTTTGCATTCATCGTTTTTGCAGAAGATACCAACCGTTTCGATTTTACACTTTCTCCTTCGATTACTGTGTGTAGTATACACATGTACTGACAATCGAGGCAGTGTTGCACGACCGAAGCAATGAAAAAAAGTATACACCTTTCCTCACAGATTTTTGAAATCGAACCCGAGTCAATTTACTTTCTCATCGACTCGGAATATATTTCCGAAACATGCAGCACTCGTTTTGATCCTTCGGGTCACATCCGTTTTGTGTGTCTGGATGGAGAACTCCAGCTCCTTACACAAGCCAACAACAAAGTGTCGTGTAACCTTCCCCCTTGGCCTTGTATCCAACACTTTTGCGAGTGGATGGATAAAATACTGAAGTCTGATAGTAATCAAATGAATGACCAAAGCACGCACTCGGTTATTTGCATTTATATGACGAAAGATTTTGAGCAAAAACAAGCATCCGAGTCACTAGTATCGGACTTTGCTCTACACAAACCTCATATCAGGATACAGGTCATCGCTGTATACTTGATGTGTTGTTGGCAAATACGTTCCAGGAAACAATCGGTGCAAGAAGCTTGGAATACATATGAGCTTTATCACAAATTCCGATCGATATACCCGCCATTCTCCTACATAGGATTCCCATGGTGGCTGGATGATGATAAAGACATTGCAAAACCACGAGAAGTAGATCCAGCTTTAGGCACAATGGTCATGAATATGTTTCTTGAAGGTGACGATATGAGGTGCAAGACTTCCACCACCGAATTTGTCTCTTGGGATGACGTGTTTGTATCTCTATGTTCCTTTGCCCGTATGCACGCAACGTATCAAATATCAGAATCATTCTGTTCGCCAGTAGTTACATCGAATAATGGAATTGTTAGATTGACGGTAACACTCTCTCTCGCGATTGTAACCTCAAACGATCTAAAGCATTTAGCGTCTCTCCACACCTCACTTAAGGCAACCATCGTCCGAGTCGAAAGTGATACGTATAGTACTCCCTCCGATTCGAATTTTGGGCTCAAGACGATCAATGTCAAATTGAGTGAACTGGAGGCTGACTCGGAGGATAAACCCCTCAAAGTGTTTTCAAGTCGAAAGGAAACGAAAACGTGGAAAGTTTTGTCACAATTCCTTCACATTTGCGAAACTCAAAACGGATCTATCATCCTACTTTCTTCATTACCGGATGTTCCTCTGTGGATTTGTGGGTATTTAATCAAGCATGAGCAGCTTAGTGCGCAGGAGGCATCTTCCTGGCTCCGTTCGTGTACATCAGGGCATTTTGCTTGCTCCTCACAACATTTGTTCTTTTTAAAGAGGTGGAGGGTACGTCTTACTCAAGCAGGAGACGAATGTCGCCGCAAAGTACAGGAAAAACGTGTGAATGTTGCTGCAACTTCACGCATGAACGATGGAAACTCGAGTAAGTTATGTAAACAGTATCGTCGGATCAGTATGGGTCGCGTGAATCTGAGCGCAGATGCTTTGCTCGGCATTCGAACAGGTCAGCAGAATGATTCGATGATGGCATCAGCGTCATTGGGTGTTTCTCATCCCGTGCACGCCGCGCTGTCCCCGTCAACGCGTGCAGCACAGAGTAACAAACACAGGCAAATGATCAACGTATCAAGACTTCAAAAAGATCAAGATATCGATAGAGATCCGGTAATTCGGAGCGATTATGGTGCGATTCGCCGGTATTTGAATCCAACGTCAAAGTGACCTCAGTCAGTTGGTCGTGTTAAAAGTCATTGAAAGAAAGAAAGTGGAACGCTACAGTAAATGAAGCACTTTTATGAAGATAAAAATTTTTGTTGACAAAAGCGAAAACGGTTGTAATAGTATTGCATTCGCGCGACGGGCGTTTTGTGTAGTGCACGTTGTCGGCACTCCATGAAAATTTTATGTAACGATAATGTTGAATCGAGTTTACTAAGAGGCTGGTGGTTTCCGGGATGACTGACTACCGATTCTGGTTCTAGAAAACCTCTACGATCAAACAAAGTATTCGTCATAGTATCTGGTCTTCCGTGTACAGTATAGTGTATGATGCACAAGGATGCATCGTATCACATGTTTGGCGTTACTTAGTGCTCAGGCAACTACCGAGCGACCTTTCTAACAAACAATTGCAGTTAGATGTTCAGTCTACGAATCACAGTTTATTTATCCGAGATTACGGTGGAGCGAATGTAGCGTTTGAAAACGTACCCATATCCCCCAAGTTGAGAAAGCTCGTCGTGGTCCCTAGTCGCAAAAGATCAAAGTACACAACAATCATACGTATACTCCCATGCCATTGAGCTCAAATGCTGGGGGACAGGGAGTTTGGTATTGACTGAGACGGTCAAAAGTGAAGGCTGGTCAGTTCCTTCTTTGTTCCCTCAATCAGAGACCCATTCACATCCGTTGTGGTCTCTCTCACTTTCAATTACGACCGTAAAAAACGTCGTCCTCTTTCAAAAATACAACTTGTCAGACGTATACTGCGTGTAATTCACATCCATCATATACGATAATCGACACTTGAGTGTATGAACTTGAAAGAGCGCAAATTTACCTCTTTAATACAACCCTTAACAAAGGAGTCGCGGAGCGAACCACTTGTGGTGTTACCCGAACATGAAATTGATACAAGACATACGGATAACAGTCTTACAACCAGATGCTACTCGAAAAACGATCATGACGTCTACCAGACTTGTTGTGTCCCACATATCGGTGCCTCCAACGTCCCAAGTAAAACAGATGCATGTTGTACGACCCACTTGGCGTACCCCATCCACCCGACGTCTCTTGTACCTCTACGCCCCAACACAAACGACAATCATTGTTCACCGGTACTTTCCATTCAATATGACAAATGCTGTTATATAGACGGGTGTACCAATCCTGCACGTTGTCAGGGACTGTGTCCCATGCACGATGGTGGTACGCAATGTCACGTTGACAATTGTACCAAACATATCGTTTCTGATGGAAAATGCGCTTCACACGGCGGAGGACGTCAATGTCGTTATGAAAACTGCACAAACAGCGTTATAAGTCGCGGTTTATGTATCCTTCATGGTGGGGGACGAAAGTGTCGGTATGAAGGGTGCCAAAAACACATTGCATCCGGTGGTTTATGTCGTTCTCACGGTGGTGGAAGACGATGTAACATGGACGGATGCAATAGCAGTGCACAGAGTCGTGGTCTTTGTTATGTTCATGGTGGTGGTGGTCGATGTCAACAGCTCCATTGCACATCAAGTGCCAAGAAAGGAGGGTTTTGTATCGCTCATGGTGGTGGGCATCGATGTAGTGTGACAAATTGTAAAAGCAGCGCAGTAAGTGGCGATTTGTGTCGTGCACATGGCGGTGGAAGACGGTGTAATATTATTGGATGTAAAAGCAGTGCGAAAACGGGAGGTTTTTGTATCGCTCATGGTGGAGGAAAACGATGTTCCGTGGAGGGATGTAAAAGCAGTGCGCAACGTATTGGATTGTGTAAAGCACACGGTGGTGGACGTAAATGTACTGAAGCAAGCTGTAACAATAGCGCTGTGAGTCGTGGAAAGTGTATTGCACACGGTGGAGGCAAACGCTGCGCGTTGGAAGGATGTAAGACCACAGCGAGGAAAGGTGGTTTCTGCTTTGCTCACGGGAACCGATTCAAGAAGCGTGATGGTGTGGAATCGCCAAATCCGACGACATTCGATTCATTAAAGGAAGAAAGAATGTTCTCGAGACCGCGATTACCGTCCATTTCAGAGATTTTACGATCGGATCGAAAAGTGTGTGGAAGTGTGTGGCACGAGCATTTGCCTCCGCTACGCAGAAATCGTCACGAAACGTTTGACGGGTCAAAATCCGTTGAGGGATTATGGGATTTACAAAAAGCGACGGGAAGAGAACGTATGGAAAGCGTTTACGGGTACGCGTGCAACGGAAGGCGTCGTGATGACGATAGACAATTGGAAATGGAGGGACAGGCTCGTTCGAGTCTACGCATGTTGATCTCGGCAGTCTTGTGCAATTAGAATGAAAGACAACACGTTGACTCAATTTTGAAAAATTCCAAATTACATACTGAAAGCCAATGAGAGCTGATTCACGTACAAGGTATACGTATAGCTTATATCCAGCAAAGACAACCAAACTACAGTGGATATTCTATTAAAAGCTTTTAAGTGTGAGTGATAGTTTGATGTTCATCGCGGCTAATTCGTTTACTAAATAACGAAAGACGTATGGCATTGCCACCGGCTGGCAGTGTTCTCTAGTACTACACACCCTGCAAAACCAATGTTCTCTGCTGATCTGCATGGCAACCGCAATCTCCGTCTGCCCTGTTGTCTCCACATTTGCGCGTTGTGTTGCGGTTGATAATAACGACTCGCAATTGGTACAAACGATTGCGATATGTTTATCTGAGCAATTCATAAGACGGTCCTGTAATAAGAACGAGCATCCGTGAGCCAATAAGGAATCGCGTTCCATTTCACCAAATCGAATACCACCTCCTTTTTTACGCCCTTTAACTGGCTGCCGCGTCAACGAGTTCATTGGGCCTGTTGCACGCACTTGACTCTTGTCACTAACCATATGTCGTAGACGCTGATAGTACACAACACCAATATAGATATCTGCTTGCATAATCGTTCCTGAGATTCCCGAATACAAAGGCTCTGTGCCCATGTAATTGTATCCAAATTGCTTGAGTTTTTCTCCAAAATGATCGACGACTCTGTTCTTCTCATCAAACTTGAACGGTGTCGCATCCACATATTCGCCACCTAAAGCACCCGCTTTTGCCGCCATGGATTCCAGCAACATACCAATCGTCATTCGTGAGGGAAAAGCATGAGGATTTATAATAATATCCGGAGACATTCCAGACTCGGTAAACGGCATGTCGGTTTGAGGCCATAGAATACTCAAAACACCTTTTTGACCATGTCGTGAGGAAAACTTATCTCCGATGACGGGATTCCTGCAAAAACGTAATTTTAAGTTCGCTTTTGTAAAGTCACACGTTTGTGTACTTTTCCCAAGCAAAGTAACTTGTTCCACCACTGCGGGTTCGGACTCTTTATGCTTTTGGTAAGACTGTTTACCTGTTGTCTCATCGACCCAACAGGCAAGTGGGTCACCCTGATAGACTGTTTTCCCAACATGTGGAAACCCGTCATAATCCAGTTCTGGCGAATAAAACTGCAAGTCCGAGTCCGAATCGGATATAACATTCGTAAAGTACGCTTTCGAAGAATCCTGTTTCTGTGTCCGCTGCTGCTTTCCATCGGACCCAATATCCACAGTCACGTGCTTGTACACTGAGGCATGCGCGAAGCCACGTTCGTACGACGATTTGTTGAGAATCATTGCATCTTCCATATCGTATCCCGTGTACGAAATGACTGCAACCACAGCATTTGTACCAAGCGGATACTCATCCAATTGATATTCGCGTAGACGTTCATTTTGTACAATTGGACTCTGCGGTGTTTGTATGCGATACATCTTACTATCACCTCGATGCGATAGAGAGTGACAGGGAGTTCCCATTGTCTGTTTTGCCATTTGACATTGATACATATTACGAGGCGATTGATTATAGTCAGAAAATGGAGTCAGAGAGGCTACTAATGAGAGCATATTGGTTGGTTTGATCTCAATATGAGTTGTTGCAGGTCGAATGTCCTTTTCGGTGCATGCGATATTCATAAACACTTGTTCCATAGGCCCAATCCACTCGATCTCCTCCGTGTCCAATTGCTTGATCGGTCGTGTCAAACGAGCTGCATCTGCTGACAGGAAAAGACCCGGGAATGGACCACCCAAAGTTGAAAGTATCAGACAAATTTCCAAATTGGCAATGATTCCGTGTTCACATCTTTTATCAGCCTGTGAACGTGTACTTTTGATCGATCGTAATGCCCGTTGTATCGTCACACAGAGATCAGAAGGTGCACATCCTATGACTTTGCCATTGAAGAGAATTGGAAGGTAGGAAGATGGCATAATGAGTGCACCATCTGAAAATCCATTGGAGGGGATCATTCCCAAACTTGACAAGAATCGGGCTAGCTTCAATTCGTTTTGAAGGATGGTTGTGGCTTCAAATGCTGGCTCACATACAACCTGACATTCTGTTGCTAAATGATTCAGGAGACCACAAGGACTTCCATCAGGCGTATGAACGGGACATAGAAATCCCCATGAATCTGGCAATAGTTTACGAACCGCTGTGGTCTTCATTTCGGTGAAAAACTGTCCGCGATGAACCGAGCGAAAATGAGAGAGATATCGGTAAAAATTGAGCTTCTCAGCCACAATTGTGTATCCGGCTACTTGCATGAGATCGAGTCCACTGGATGACTTGAGATTTCCCGTATTGAGGAAGTACATCATTGCCTGTCCGATATTCGGTGTTCGATCCCATAACCGTCTCATAAAGGCGTCATCCATGACACCGGTCTTTTTTGCACATTCTTTCAAGATTTGTATACGAAGACTTTGAAGCCCTTCTTGGATTTTCTCCTTCAATATGTTTAAATACAAATGCCCTGGAAGTAGGAGCTCTTGGTTCATGACGGAGTCTGAATTATCTTCACAAATGTCACCTTTGGCAAAAGCATACAACTTTCGGAGCATTAGACAGAGCAATTCGGCTTTTTGGCTTCCTCCTTTTTCGCCTTTTGGAAGATGAACGAATACAAACTCATCGATCAAACTCATTCCGACTTGAAGATGACTCGCATCATCCGAATTCTGTAGAACGTATCGAAAGTGTTTGCCCAAGTACGTCAACGCTTCTTCTTTGGTGTACACCCCAAAGGCTTTGGCTTGTTGGATGACAACTTCCATACGGAGCGCTAGAAAAGTATTTGTGTGCTCCCCACGCAACACGCGATCGTAGATTTCCCGATCTGTAAGCGAATACATTGCCTTCAGCACCAGCACAACCGGAATCATAAACTCTTGTTTTCGAACACTAAAGCGAACGGTAGCACTTCCATCCTCGAGGTAATGTAAAGTCACTGTGACAGACGATTGGTCTCGCCGGACACATTTCATAAAGACTGCCATATCTGTGTATAGTTCACCTCTATTGGTAAACGCTCCTCTTCGTACTGCCATCACATGATGTCGTCTTGGCATTTGTAGTAATCGGATACATCGCTCATTACCATTACAGATAAAGTAGCCGCCTACTTCATATGCTTCTTCCTTTGCTTGTACCAATCGTTGAGGTGAGAGATGGTGTAAATGGCATCGTTTCGAGCGAACCATGATGGGTATGTCCCCCACAACACGCTGGAGACGCTCAACAGTATTGGAACCATTAAAAGCTCGGGCCAGTGTCAGTACCAATGGAGCTGTGTATGAAATTCCACGCTGTCGACATTCCGCTGGAAGTAATTTTTGCTGGTGATATCAAAGGATTCAGTCGATGAGATGGATTGGCAGGAAGGATAGACGTATGTACCTCTCCCTTAACGGCGTTGGTGCTGAATGGTAAACCGACCTGTGCGTCTTCGATCCAAATGGAGAGCTTATTTTGCCCTGGAAGCTGGATGGAAACTCTCGCAATATCGGCGATGGCGAGATGTAAGCCTTCCGTGAGGAGATAGTTGAAGGAATTGATATGCGGAGATACGAGATTTTCAAGTTTCGTGTTGCTACAGAGAGAAAATGAGTGGAGGCTCGAGGTCGGAATTATAACATACGTTTCTTTGGGGCATGAGCGTGGAGCTGAGGACGGATTTGTGCGCTCCCAGGCAGTTCCAAACAAGGATTCTGAAGGAACTTTTGGTCTTGCATGCTTGGTCTTGTGGTGGCGTATTTCTACTGGAGAATTGCTGGCATGTTTTGAAGGCATTTTGAGCTAAAATATTGGCACACGGCACCCAATGATTTTGAAACAGTTATCTGATATGTATCGTTAATGTATCTTAAAGGGTCATTTCGTTATGGCTATTCGACTCGTTTCAGGACAGAAGCTCTTTGACGGCTTGAAGGGCATCTTGAGGTGACATCGTGTCCATTGGAAGCGCTGCGAATTGCTGTACAAACTCATTGGAACGCTGATTTTTGCAAGTCAAGCTTTTTGTCTTGGAAATTGTATGCTCCGCGTATTCCAATTGTTGACTTTTTCGTTTCGCTGATTTAATGACGTCGGACGGAAATCCAGCCAATTCTGCGACGTGAACACCAAAACTCTCCATACACGGTCCTTTTTTAATCTGATACATCATTGTGACGTTTTCTTTGGCCGCAAAGGCGGACGTATGACGATTTACAGTGCCGTTGGGATACTCATCTGACAGCGCTGTGAGCTCATGAAAATGCGTCGCAAATAGCGTCATTGCACGCGTATTGGTGATCAAATACTCTGAGATCGCCCAAGCTAATCCAAATCCATCGTAAGTGGAAGTTCCACGTCCCAATTCATCAATAATCACAAGCGATCGCTCGGTCGCATTGTGTAAAATGGAAGAAGCTTCCAACATTTCCATCATAAAGGTAGATACACCTTGCTGTTGTGAATCCCCTGCTCCAACTCGGACCAAAAGCTTGTCAAAAATGGGCAATTGGGCAGCATCTGCGGGGACAAAGCTGCCCACTTGTGCCATTACCGCGATTGTCCCAAGCTGACGAATATACGTCGACTTGCCTCCCATGTTGGGTCCCGTAATGATCTGAAAATGAGATTTGTTGCGAGCCAGATCAAAATTATTCGGGATGAAATCGACATCATCTTGTAGCTCCACACACGGATGTCTTGCGTTGATCAATTGTATGCACTCTGTATCTCTGCTCATGATGGGACGACAGTACCCTGAGCCAGCATTACATGCGGCATGAGCGAATCCAAGTAAGCAGTCCAATTCAGCTAGCAAAAACGTCGTACGTTCGAGCACTGGAACGTATGTGCTGGCAACCTCCACAGCTGCTTCCAATACATGAGCCTGTCGCTTCTCATATTCCATCTGAACACGTTTATACTCCGTTGCCAACGCTTTGAGCTTGGTTGTTGTAAAGTGTACACCATTCACAAGGACCTGACAAATGTGCACATACGGCAATTTGGAGATGCGAGCTTCCTCTTTCTTGTTGATGATACGAAAGACAAAGCCTCGGGTTTTATCTTTCTCACACTTGATATCACCACCGATTGTTTCACGGGCTTTTTGGTGTTCCTGTTCGATTTCCAGTGTCAATTGGTCCCACTCTTCACGTATTCGTGCCAATTCGGGGTCGTGTTTCGCGTTAATAATAAACGTTGGTCGAGTATCCAGATCAACGACTTCTTCCACCAGGTTGAGGTAACCTTTGAGATCGCTTTGAATCGTCTCAAGTGGGTTGATATATCTCTCAGTAAGGTGCCTTACATTATCGGTGGCCATCAATTGAACGTTTGTGTTGAGTGTCGTAATTAGTTGAGGCAACACGACTTTCGAGACATCATAAACGCTAATGAGGTGTTCAATTTTGACCTTTTTCTTTCTTTCCAATTTCGTACAAAGTCTATCGAGATCCGGAATCGCTCTCATGGATTCCTCCAATAATTCGATCCGGAGTGAAGGATTATCGACAAAAGTTTGGACGATTTCTTGTCGCTCTGTAATTGCTTCATATTGGAGAAGAGGCTGTCGAATCCATTGCTCTAACAATCTACGACCAATACTTGTTTTTCCACGATTCAGTATCTCTAACACGCTTCCATTACTCTGTTTAGACCCAGAAATTGGAAGTAAATTTAGCGACCAAATGGCTGATCCATCCAATTGCATCGCTGAGGAGATACTGCATGATCCAAGCACATAACAGCCAAACACCGATACCTCTGTCATGAGCTTCATAGAATCAATCAAACACGACAAACTACCGATTGCGATGTCCATATCGAGTTCCGTTTTGTACGTTGCGAGTGACGTGACTCCAAGTAGATGCTTCAAATTGGACTCAATGTCTTTTGAGGAAAAGGAGTGTTTTTTTACGTGAGACGTCTCCACTTGATGCGCACTTGTGATTGCATGGAGCTTCTTACTATCGCGATCTACGTGTCACAATGAGAATTCGTATTCGATAAAGCTAATCGTACCGGAAGCGTTTGCAATATTGAGATCAATAGGAAGATAACATTTCGTGGGACATAGCTGGACAAACAGTGTCTCCAAATTGGTTAGCGCAACAGTGTCTGAGAAAGCGTACAGCAAAAGTTCCCATTTCTTATGATTTTTGTCATTGACATTGAAGGCTTTGTGTGGTAAGAGTACAGCGACACCAATTTCCTTGAGATGCTTTGTATTTCGAATTTGAATGGCAATTGGTCTCTCACGGCGATTTAACGCATTTTCATGTGCCATTGATTGAAATGGAAGCGATTCAGCCAATCCGAGTCGGACAGACGTGTGTTTTAATAGGACTTTTGTCAAAAAAGGGGGCGTTTCATAATTAACTGCCAAAAAAGGGGAGATTTGCCAAAACAGGAGGCG
>CACSLJ010000414.1:0-19548 GCA_902706625.1 Albugo laibachii | reverse complement strand
GTCGTTAATTACGAGACGTTCTGAACGATCTGAACAATTGGTTGGTCGGCGCATCCAGAATCAGGGAGGCATGCAAATGAATGGGATAATTGTCGATATTTGCTCTACCGCTTCATCAATTGTATATGCACCGGTGAAGGCCGACGAGAGATTGCTTTCTTTTCACAATTTCTTTTCAAAAGCTTGAATTCAGCCTCAACATAGGGGTCGATGCTTCCAGCGGAATCATGTGTGCAAGGCCAATCTGCAAAGTTCTCGTGGTCTGACAATGCAGTACAGCAATTCGGCACCACCCAAGTCGAATGGTGGGTTCGGAATAGCTCTAACAATTGGGTCTGAGGAACGCTTCGGCAAATCCAAAACCCGGCTTCTATAATGTTTGCTGGACCGCTTATCGTTTGCGTAAGGAAGAGAAGCTGCCCGTTTTGAGTGGTACCAAGTACCGAAGTGTTTTTTTATATTATTTGAAGCGCGATAGATAGTAAGTGCGACTAGAAACCTGGTGCTTAAGTTGAGTCCTTTCAAAAGATTTCGTACTACCCACGCCAGATTCTGTCCTTTGATCGGGTGGCCTCTCAAAACTCCTACCTCACGGCGTCGTGCGTACGTGCCAGCCGCTTCACGTTTTTCAATTACTATTCTTCGATGCAGAGAGCACAATTTCATCAAGTCTCGCGGTCAGACGACCCTAAACGATTTCTTTAGCAAGTCAGCTTCCATCGCTTCAGTAGAGAGGTGGGTATGTTTCACGACATCTTTCTTGGCATAATTCTTGACGAATTTTCGCTTGATTCCAATGTGTTTTGCACGCGTCGAGCTTTCTTTATTTACCAATTGACGAATTGCCGTTTGATTATCCATCTCCTTCGTCATCGGCAATGCTTTGTTGAAATCCAATTCGGTAAGTAGATCACTCAGCCCAATAATCTTGCCCAGCGTGTGAAGCCAACATGAATTCTGCTTCCATCGTGGATAGTGCGAAGGCTGTCAGCTTGCGGCAAGTCCATTTCACAATCATACCATTTACTCAATATATCCCCCTTCTAATAGATCTATGGTTGATTTTATCAACCGCAAAATTAGCGTCGGTCTTGCTTGTGAGCTAAACGACAGTACTTTATGTACTTCCCTTTTCTTTAATCCTGAGCTTGAATGGATTGATTACTATGACGTACTTTTCAATTTGATTAGCCCGCTGCAGTCGGTTGTTGTGGGCGCATGCGCTCGGCTACTTGCTCGGTGTACGGCCTACGCGATGCCAGTGCGCGTACACCGTGTCAGCCATAGCAGTGAGCCTACAATGGTCTAAAATTTTCTGCGCCGATTCAAATTCAAGATTCATCTGACTTCTCCTTGGGTAGCATTGGGTCTACCTCACGCAAATCTTTGTCGTAATCGAATCTATTTAGCGTCGTCACGGAATAAGCATCTTTTAGTCCAAACTTTGCCGACATCTCCTTGATAGATGCTTCTTAATCGCGTTATATCCACCCTCTAACGACTGTGAAACTGGCATCCCCAGAAACTTGGTCACGATTCCTAGGTCCTTGATCTGCAACGTTGTTAAAAGCTTAGATAATTGGTCCACTCGCTTCTTCGATATTCCTGTCACTAGTTAGTCATCAACACACACCCCTGCGAACGTGTGACAATCAAATTTAGCTTTGCAGTATATACAGAACTCCCTAGAAGCAACTCCGCATGCAATAGTTTTGCCAGAGTCACTCGGTACATAGAGGCTAAACTTGAGTCATAGGAACACCTCTCCAGCTTGTTGGATTCCGAGTCGATGGAGCTCCTTTTTTCCACAATCACTCCTTGCGGAACGTAAAAATATATCGACATCTGGTTCCGTAGGTGCCTTCACGTATGCGTTTAACCCATCGCTGTGCTTCGCTGGCACGCCCCATAATCCCGATAATGCCAGCGTAACCTTGCCTGTCGTCATGCCCATGACGGTTGCGAATGTAATAGTGTAATTTTCTCCGTGTGACTGCTCGTTGTCACAAGCTACCATTCGTGTCTTATAGCGTTCCACCTCATCGTCTACATTTTTCTTCGGGTTAATGTACCATTTCGTGTGAAGCGGGACCTTCTGATCAGTGCGTGTCACCAGATCCCATATGTCATTTGCGATTAGCAAATTAATTTCGGATTTTCGTGGTAGACCCCACCAACTAGTAACGTGTTATCATACCCATGCGTGCTTCAGGTAGTAGCGTTTCATCGTAAAGAATTTTGACGGAGCGTGTTCTTTGACCTCTACCCTTTTCACGATTCCTTTCTGTTTCTATCTCTTCCGCCGCTTTTCCCGATGTCCAGCATCGTTAAATGGGCTCACGAGCTTCCCATCGCTAGTCTTTGCCTTAAAACCGTCAACTACAGTGCCTCATTATATTTAAGCCATATCATATTTCTGGGCTTAACATTTTCTAAAATCCGCCATTTCTGCTGAGCATGTTGAAGGTTGTAGCGGCTTGCAAAAACTTCCAATGCAATTCCAACTGCTTATACAGATAAACCTGGCTAATCTGATCCCTGAGAAAGATGATATCTTGCTATATATGATAACGTGTTAATCCACCAATTTCGTTTCTATATAAATGTATTGAGTAAACTTGATAGTAGGCAAAAATGATATTTGATGGATATTTTCGTCAAAATCTGACAGCCTAAAAAATCTGTGTTGTATGAGATACTGATGTGCCGATTTGCCAACCACAATAGAAGCCTTCCTCAAATGACAAAGGGAACACGTCATTCCGTAAACTACCTGCCGGTACATAAGAAGAGCACAGTATTTTTCATTGCGGTAATATTAACTAATTCTAGCCAATAAATGAAGCTACTCACTAGGGCAAGGTTACCGTAGTGGTATAAAACAAAACTAGGCGTGTTGCATTTGAAGGTTATTAATTAGAAGCAATGATAATCGCATCGCTCAAGATTAGGGAAGAAGCGATCGAGCGTGTCTTGAACGCTGCCATGGTCACGAAAGCAGCCAATGAAATCGTTCCCGAATTCGAATGTTGTGGCGGGGCGCTTGTGCTGTCGCTTCTTGCGGCCATCGCCACGTACCTGCTGGCGACCGATTGGCTTCTCAGTCATGTTTCTGACACTAGGTATATATTTTGCCGCCATGAATTGCGCTTGAATTTTTCGCGAGCTTTTGTTGTCTTTTTTATATTCCATTTTTGCATGTGCCTCAAAAATCACCCAAATAGAAGGGTGTCTAATTATAAATTGTCAGAATTAACACAGATTTTAGGGTACTCTGGGTCCGGAGTTTGGGTCAGTGGTGTGGGAGCAACCCTCCGACGAAACTGGTCTGGGCTCAAAACCCGCCTTCGTGCAGTTCACAAATGTATTATTTTTGGAAACTGATGGAAAGCTAAAATAATGTGGCTGCGTACAGCAACGGAGGTTTTTGAACGTGCTATCAAGATCGCTTGATTATCGTCTTGATATTATCGCATGGTTGGTGCCACTGAAAAATATCCAGGAATCAGCGTCTGTGTGAGTAAGTTTTCCTTTTCTACCCTCAGCTCCTCGCGCAATCGCTGCTGTAATGTACGCATCCCTCCCATGACAAGTTTCTCTAGATCTGAATGGTCATCGAGCAAAAAAATGATGGCTCGAACTGCGTCTTGATGACGCCTTCGCTTGTCGACTCCGACCCTGGAAAGTCACTGCTTTCTTGGGCTGTGAACAGGAACCCAGCGTCCGCTTCTTCGCTGAGCAGGGCTGTGGCAGTCAGCGCTTCCATCTCCTTGTCGGCCTCGGCAGCGCAGCGAATGAAGTCGTTCAGGTCCCTCGGGTCGCGGAGGCGTAGCTGATGCATTTGTGCCAGCAGACTAGTGTTCAATTGGTCATCATCGTCAATGCGTGATCTGCGAGTGATCGTACGGCCGAGCACGAGCCCTGTGTGTCGAAAGCAGTTCAGAATAGCGTCTCTTGGAACCTCACGCCACCAGGATTTGATCGACTTCATCGCCGTGAGCTGGTCCAGCATGTAGATGTTGGCCTGCGACCCTTGTTCCACCACATCCAAAGCGTGCTCGAGCTGTGACAGTATCGACGCTTTAACGAGGCGATTATCCCGAGGTCCATGGGTGGCAGCTTCGCGGTGGCCTTTGGCTGAAGGAACGCGACTGTCACGCTCTTCAGCTCCATGCCATGATCAGTATGCGTCGATTCATTGTCGAGGAGGCGAACGATGTTGCGTTTTTGAGCGCGCATGTCGCTGTAAAGCTCTCACAGTCACTCTGGGAATAAGCCACCAATAATCCACGCCTTCAAGTTGCTGGGATAGTAGAAGCCAAAATGATCCCCTGTCTTCTTCTGGAAACAGCGCGGCTTCTTCGCGTGACCGATGATGAAGGGCTAACGTTTGTCCTAGCCGTCAGCGTTGCACGTCAGAGCGACCGTCACACGAGTCTTGCTCTTCTTCTATCCTTTCACTTGCTTTGGGCGATGGTCTTATCGGGCGCGAGTCAGTAGAACAGTCCCGTTTCGTCCATGTTGTAGATGTCAGCAAGCGGGACCCCTTTCAGGTGCTCCCGGATGGCGTAGCGCTGCGCGGGTATCTCCTCCAATTTCATGGAGCCGCTCTCACCGTGGGTGCTAAGTTGCTTGAAGCCGTGGCGTCCCTGGAACGCCTGAAGCCACCCGTTCGAAATTGAAAGCAGCTGGTCGTTCGGGATGCTGCTCAACGTGGCAAATCGCTTCGCTCTCGCCTTGACCAGTCACCGCTCAGCATCACGCGCTTGGATTGACACTGATGCACCCACTTCGCAAGGGCCTCGTCGACTGCAGGGAACGCGAGTGCTCGCGTCCGCTTGCTCTTGAGGTCGATATCTTTCACGTACAGGAACTTCTGCCGATCACGCAGAATGCCGGAGATCGTCCCCTGGACTGGCACCTTGAAGAGGCCAAACTCGCGCTTTGCCCTATCTTCCAGCTGCGACTGTGTGAGAGCAGCGTTTGAGTCATGCCACTGGAAGATCTTTTTCTTCTATTCATACGTCAGGTTACCAAACTGTTTTGGTCGCGACGGCATCGTTGTTGCGCAGCGATGGCGAGTGACGAAGCGCATAACTGGAAGTGTGCTGTAATGAGCTGCTAAACACGAATCCGGGCTCCTTTGCTGTTTTTGAGGCGTCAAATGACTGGAGGGCGTTTGCACCTCTAGAATTTGGTCCTATTGTTATATATAATACAATTGCGTTCCACGGGTCGTATCAAATTGGGCAGGTTTATCTGTATAATACATTTTAACGTCGTGATATTCGTCTTAAAAACGGCATTTTCAAGTTAGCATTAATTAAAAGACAGGAAGTGAAAAAGCTCGTTTGATTACGGTAAAATTTCATGTCTGCAAATTAATCAGTATTTGGTGGCTTCTCAGTCGCTTTCAAGCACTTTTACACAGCTCGCTTTCATTGAATTGACCAACAGTTTGAGGTAATACGGACTCATATTCTGCCCGGCATGATGAATGGCATGATAGAGCTCATTAACGGAGTAATACTGACGTCCATTGTCGTGTCAAGTCCTGTCCAGCATTCTCCAGACGTCTTCGATAGGATTGCGATCTAGGGATACTGCTGTCCAATCAATAATATCAATATTATCGTCAAGCCATTTCATAGTCAGCCTAGCACGATGCATGCTGGCATTATCTTGTTGGAAATCGAATCCATCAGGGTCCGTAAGTGAAGCAAATGGCAATACAAATTCCCTTAGTCTATCCACGTAGTCTTTGGCCGACCGCCGGCCCTTCAGCCATGCCATCTCACTCTGTCCACATGTGCTAAATGCTGCCCAGATCATGACCGAGTCACCTCCATTTTGCCTCCTTGAAAATATGTACTCTTCATTGCGGAGGTCGACTTTTTGTTATCACTGAAGATAGCAACCAGCCCCACGATCCACTTTGACTACAGCCCACATAACTCGTCTCAGTTTATAAAACTAATTGAGTAATTGAGATCCTTTCGCTTCGTATACTTGAAGTCACTGACGGCGTTTTCAACACACGAATACATCGTGGCTGAATTGGCAAATCAGGCTGAGTTCTAAACTTTGTACTGGAGTATTCAGTCCGTGAGGCTGTTGGATTGTTGATGGATGAGCACGACGGACTCGGATTAAAAAGAATAGTACGTTTATTAAGTTTTAGACTCCTAACTATGGTGAATGTAATACTGCAAAGAGCTTTTTAGTCCTGGCTAAATGTCGGTACGGATACTAGTATTGATCAATCAAATCTTCCGTGCTGATTCATTCAAAAACATTTGTTGGTACGGATAGTACCACATAAAACGGTACCATGAACCTTTAGTAACGGTACAGCTATTTGCAGCAATTTGCTGGTGGTCACATGTGTTGAAGGTATCGGATCAGAAGCTGCTTTACGTCATGACAAGAAGTAAGATGACCCACATGAATGATGTAAGAGCAAAAAATCCAATCAGCTAATTGCATATCGTATTCCGCTAATAGGCAAACATGTATGTATACTTGTCAATTTCGCATGTATAGAGCAGGGCTTAGACTAGCTAACGTGAAGTAAGAACCTAATAATAAAACATATTCCATTTTACTTTTTCCTTTTCATCACCAATAACAACAAAAGACAAAATAGCCATGCCGTGTGGACGAAATCGATATCCCGGTGGACAAGGCCGACAAAATACCAAGTACAGCCGAGCGAACGACGCCTATGGGAAGAAGCTCGATGTGATCAACCACCTCTGCCAGACGAATGACATGAAACGGACCCTGGACGAGCTTACCGGTCACTTGACGCCTGCAAAAAGAGAGACCAAGCACAAATTGATCTACACGTGAGCGAAGCAGCGCACGCACATTGAGGACATGTGTCGCGTCACAACAGGAGCATCACAGAAATCGAGGTGGGAGAAAGGGACGGCAACGGTGATTTTAAGAGAAGTAGAAGAGGCGATCAAGCTCTTGGTGAACTCTCTTCGCAGAGAAGGATCCCCATCTCAGCGTTCATGCTGCAGCTGAAGGCCCAATCATTTATGGAGGACGAGGGCGTGCTAAGCGACGTGGTCACTGGTGCGTGGTCTTGCAGGAACCTGTTCCTTCATCGTCATGGTCTCTCGTTCCACTCAAGAACTCGTTAAGTCCAGTAGACACCACCAGACATGGCAGCAGCAGTGGAAGAATTTTGGGTCTCGGTTGACCGCTTTTGTTGTAAGCTCGGTGTTACAAAGATCTACAATGCCGATCAATAGGGAACATGCTTCAAGTACCTCCTGAAGCTAAAAGGGAGCAGAAAGGGAGATGAAACCTTCTGAATGCGCTGCAGTGGAATAGACAAGAAGCAATTCAAAGGCATGTTGCTGGGAGACTCAGACGGCAACCAATACTCCTCGTTCTACCTACTCAAGAATCCTCTTTCATAAAACAGCGACACTGCGGAGAGAAACGCAACAGGCCGTCACGAATTTAGGGTGCGTCTATCGAAGGACATAAAGGTGCCGTCAGAGTCATCGGCACGCAAATCTACGGAAACAGATGTGGATGGTGGAACTCAGCGTTTTCCATTGAATTCCAGGACTACTCTTTTGCTGCGTGCCACTCGGAAGAACCAGTATTGCTTCCTGGAATGACTTTTCAGCCCATTGGACTGAAGAAGTCGCCCAGTACGCCGAGGAATGTAATGTGTTTCCCTTCAAGGTCCCTCCGAGTTTACCGTCGGTCTGTTAGCCAGCACACGTCGCCTGGCTCGGGCCTCTGAAGCGCAGGATTCGTGGTAAGTGGGTTCGGTTTGAGGTTCAGCAGCTGAAGGATCACGACGCGAAGGCCGACCAAGCACCTTTCAAGTTACTACCTCCGTCACTATCCGATACTCAATTGGGCGTGCAAACCTTGGCAGCAACTGGGCCCGTGGATCGTGATGAGCGGCTTTAAACAGCGTACGATACCCGACAACATCCCAGAGCTGCACCAAGATGAGCTAGTTGAGCTATTACTGATTCATTTATTGATTGCTGAAACTATTAGCGAGGCTAATGACATCATCGTGGATGTTGTCTGATAACTTCATTGATCACACATAACAGATCTTTATGAAAAACACTTGCGGGTCTTTTCATGCACGTATAAAAAGCCTACATGAGGTTTTATTATTTAGCAAGGTTTTCCAGTTTGTATGAAAACATGGCTGTCTGGACTAACAAGTGTTTTGCGGTAATTGAATCTTCGACATGTGGGACCATTAAAAGAAGGGATTTACTATATTCACACCCCTTTCCCTTAAATTCACACCCTTTTCGCAAATCCTTATACAGTCACCATTCTCATAAGTAAAAACCAAATAAATATAATATCCTCACATATCCGATTCTTTTTACGTTAAGTCAAACAATCAATTATAGCATCGTAAGCTAGTGAGAGCCTCTCAACAAACAAATACACGAATGCCAGCAAAGACGTCGCGCATTCGACTCTCAGCTGAGCAGAAGCTAGCGCTCTATAGTTATCATATTTAGCACCCAGATATCTCACTGCGTGAGCTCTCCACATGGGCAGGTTCAAAATTCAAACTGAAGAAACCCCCCCTCTCCAGCGTCTGTGCTACTCCTGCTAAAGCATCGAGTTACATTCAATGACGCCCGCTCTAATCCAAACCGGCAACCACTCATCCTGTAAACTGTCCACTGCTTGGGAAGACTCTCGTACGATGGATCGAACGCTTTGAAGAGCTCAAAATGCCCATTGTGACGTGGGAGACAATCCGTGCGAAGCCAGAGAAAATTAGGCGCGTTCTCGTTCAAGACACCGAGCACGCTTCGAACAGCAAGTTATTAAATATGGTATTTTCGGATGGGTGGATCCAGAAGCTACAAGAACGCCACAATCTGAAACCACGTCGCATACATGGAGAAGCAGCATCAGCGTGTGCCGTAGACGTTGAAAAAGGGCGGGCAGAACTACAAAAATCACAAGAGAGTACAGACATCGTGACATCTTCAACATGGACGAGTCTGCCTACTTTTACTGCACTGCATCTTCGACTTCTGTGTCGCGTTCAAGCGTTGCAGGACGAAAGAAGATTAAGAAGAGGCTCACTATAGCAATCACAACTAACGCAGATGGCTGTTTCCAGGTACGGTTACTTTTTGTGGGCACGGTGAAAAAGCTACGGTGTTTTGGCAACCACACGGTTGCCGAACTTGGAATAAACTACACAAATGCAGCCAAGGGATGGATGAGAACGACAATCTTTCGTACTTGGCTTGGGTACTTCAACGATACGATGCGCAGACAGGACCGTCATGTACTTCTTCTTCTTGATAATGCTTCTCCACACCGCGTGACGGACCACTATTCACATGTCAAGTTGCACTTCCTGCCCCAAACACAACAGCTCATTTGCAACCACAAGATGCCGGCATTATCAAATCGTTCAAGATTTAGCTGAGTGAAATCAAAGACAATTATGTGGTGGACAAACTCGACGCAATGCTGGAGCAAGTAGATGGGGTCGAGGTGGAAGGCATTGATAAGAGAGCCGAGCAACTCTACAACGTAAGCATTCTAATGGCCATGCGTTGGGCCCAGCAAGCGTGGAACAAGGTGACGAAAGCCACTGTTGTCAACTGTTGGAGTCACACTGGAATTCTTGCGGCCGACATTTACCAGCTTGTTTCTGAAATGAATGATCTTAGCATTGCCCAAAAGCCAGCTAATTAACACGATACCTTTCTCTTTTAATCCTTTTATACTTATGTTTACCTTCGAAACATTATACATTTTGGCTTTGCTTTTGCTGTTTACTATTGAGAATGGTGACTGTATTCACACCCCTTTTCCTTATATTCACATCCTTTCTCCACACCCAATTTGTTGATAAATGTAATGTTAAAAATATATACAAGTTGTCGAGAGATTCATTTATTCATATGAGAGAACAGGCAAGTTCGTTTATTGTGCCCTACTTGACCATATGCTCGAACTTGGATAAGCCTCGCTTTTTTATGCTTTTCTTACGGGTACGGGAATCAGGGGGACGACCACGGGTTTCTGGTTGTATTTCCGAAGCTCTCATCTCCACCATTCTGCTTTGGCCTTCCACCAGCTGAGTCATTTGCGCCAGCAGGACTTTTTGTTGGTCACCTGCTAATGCCTTTAACTTCTTTTCAAGCACAGTCTATTTCACACTGATTATCTCAGTTTCATCGTTTGCGTCCTATAATACAACACAATCACAGCAGTTAGCGTGGGCCAAATAACATGAATCGAATACACAATGTACAAGATAAATACCTTATCAATGCGTCGGTCGCCAATCAAGCCGCCATTGCTCATGGAAATCATTTTCTCCCATTATTGTCTATCTTCTTCAACTTGTCAGTACAAGGGATCCTCATGGTAGATGTGAAGACCATTGTGCAACCACCTCTCTCGTTTATTTTTTTCTCGATTTCCTGAAGCCACTTGTTGATCGCAGAGGCTGAAACCATTCCGCATACCCGAGTAAAAATTGACGGCAACCCATTCAAATAACGTAACTTCTCTTCGCTGCGACGTGTTTCTTCGGTTCTAACTGATGTTCAAGTGCAAGAGTCAGCTTGTTCAGCACCGACAGCAGGGACTTTTCAATGTAAGCATGTGTGCCACCGAATCGAGACGTACTGTTGATATTCCAACTCAGGAGAAAAGGGCAACCAATTCAGCATGAGGTGGTCTGACGTAGGCGCTCTTCTCCAAGTTTATTCAGATTTAGGGCACCTCGGTCACATTGGAGGTAGACCCTTTTTTTGCAATTGAACCCTTAATCTTAACAGCGTATCCTTGCCCAAGTACGAACGTCTGCACATAATCCTCAAGTTGCTCCCGAGACGAATAATCACGCTCCGGCGGAGGAAGCATGTTGTTGTGCTGCACAATTAGTGGTGCTGGTGTGGACAAGCAAGGCTCGGATGTGAACGGTGAAGGCGAATATGGCACGGACGAGGACGGTGTCGATGTGGCAGGCATGAGGGGAATTCGAGTATGATGCTTGGCGATGTCTGAGGGATTAGAGTTTGCGGGAAGGCTGCAAGGGAAAGTATGAATATTGTAACTTTCTTTTAAATGGATGGAGCGTATCGTAAAAATGTTACGTTTTGGTGTAGTTCGTTTGTTACGTCATGGTGAATAAGAATCATTCAGGAGGGAATTTGGACCCCTTGGGTTGTAGTGCAATCGAAAGCAACCAAAAGTACACGATGAAATTATAAAATATTAATTCTGAAAAATTTAGTGCATACTGCCTTCGCGTTCTAACTGATGGCGAAATAGGAGGACATCATAGCTTCACGTTCCTGCAGGAATAATATACAAGCATTTGGGTTTTCGTCAAATGTACGGGAAGTGAATATAAAAGATTGCGAAAAAAGAGTTGATTTTTAGGCAAAGGGGTGTGAATATAGTAACTCTAATTATAATACTGTAGAAGAATTTGCGAAAAGGGTGTGAATATAGTAAGGGTGCAGCTATTGCCACAGACGTTAGCGTTTGATTGGGCAATACTTACGCAACATAGTATGATTAGTCGATTGAATGTTCTACCTTAGCTCTCACAGCATTTGAGGTTGCGTTGAATGAAATAACTATAGAGTACGGCTAACCTAATACTATATCTTTAACGGACATTCCGGTGTGGCTCAAATAAAATAATATCATTGCTTATCTAAAACCAGAAATCCGACTGAATATCGGCTCTGGGTTTTCGTCTCTTGCACTTCTTAGAGTCCGAGCGGTGTCCATGTTCGCCACAAGCTCGACATGAGCGTTTATTAGTCTTCTGGGTGACTTCTGTGTACTCAAATTTTGATAAATCGCGTACTGTCGATCCGATATGTTGGGGAGGCCTTCCTTTCGAGCGCACAATTACTGGCTCTTCCAGCAGAGTTTTTGGAGTTTGCTGAGAGAGTCTGTGAAGCTCCTCGAGTGTCGCAATCTGCTGATGGTCTCGTAAGGGCCCGGAACTGGAACGCACTTTTTCAGGCACCATTGAATGACTTTCTGCCGGTAGCGACAAGAAAGGTCTTATTTGCTGGGGTTTAGACACGTGCCAATGTGAATGAATGTCGCTCATCCTCAAATCTTGTTCCTGATCCAGATATAGACGCAGTTTGTGTGAGCAGGGAAGACCCTAAACCGTGTTGAAAACTCCCGTGTAGTTTACTTGGTTACTTTTTTGCGGCTGACGGGCGAGCTTCGGCTGTTCGTAAGTGTTTTGCAGCGCGAAATGAGAAATTCTCAGGTTGATATTTTGATAAATTTCTTCTGAGGCTTGGGCTGTGTGCATAATTACATATTATCATTTGCTGACGCTACCGGGACACGTCGTAGTCTGCATGGTTATTACCACTCGCCAAGTAAAGCTTCTCATAGCATGAAAGGAGGCTATTCATGCTAGTTGGCATGTACTGCTTCAGGATACGATGAGCGCTTTCACACCGTGAGGATACAGTGTGGCCGAAATGCGTTGTGGTGTCAGTCCATGCACTGAAAAACATTTCTTTTTAGGAATCCGTGTGTCGAATATATATTTGACGATTGCACTTTCTGTACGCTATTCAAAAAGCCTCAAAAGTTCATTAAAGGAATCTTCCGATTTCGCATTCATGATTGCTCTCCATTCCTTCTTAAATACCTTCCATTCTTCTTCATCTGCGAAATATGCTTTCATTTTTTGCACTGCTTTTTTCAATATGCCACACACATAAACGAATGTGGGAAACAGGAAAGTGCTCTCGAATGCCTGACATTAACGCCAGTTCACGATCAGTACCAAACGTATTCGGAGAATTATTGTCCCTATTGATAAATCGAAGGAAGTTCATCGTTAGAGAGTATGAGGATTGACTCGTTTGTCATAAGAACAAATGCGACTGAAATTTTTTATACAACGAGATGCAACAACGGAAGCTTCAAGCATTTGTTTTGTACGTGGCATATATTAGAAATACATCATTGTGACTCCGAACCATCTCTGTTGATCTTGGATACCGTAGGCGAAAAATGGTGAAAAGAAATCCGTCATAGTCATTCACGATTGTTTCCACATCGAATTCCAATCCGCAAAATTTTTTTGCAAGGGCATCCATCGGTTTACGACCATCTAACGCTTTATAGCTTGAGGCTTGGCGGGCATTCTTTAATTTTCTTTTAGGCAAAACAGGACCGTGATCCTTCCGCAATTACGTTTAAATGTTTCTTGTCCGGAATTCTAGCATCATACAACCCAACTTTTTTCTCTTCCATTTCTTTATGGAGTCTCAGATGGCCGGATGGGCGCTCGTGGATGTAGATGGCGTATGGTTTTGATCCTCTTTGATCACACTTAAGGTTCAGTGAACATCATCCTGTTCCGCTTTGAAACTGAAAGGACAATTGACGAGTGCCGTCGATGTTTTTCGTTTCCTTGCTTTCTTCAGTTAAACCAATACGATTGCGGTAGGGGCCACCCGATCACATTTGTAAAAGACCGTAGAGTGCCCATTACATTCTTGTAGGATGATTTAGTTACAATACCGTAACCTTGATTGGCAGCGAATTCGTTTTTTTTTTGATTCCTTCTCCATGGCTGCGCGAGAGCCAAATTCAACTCCAGCAAGCCCTATTGGTGGCTGCAGCAACGTTTTGTGTACGTTATCGTCATACTTGTTGCCGTTTTCTGAATTCATTTCAAATGTGTATGTCTATTGTTGAAAGTGAGAATTGCACTTGAGCAGAATTAGGTAGAAGTAAAAGTGAAATGTGTTTTTTTTGTTAACCTACTAGAACATGCATGCACAGGAGAGACTTGCGCCTTATCTGCCTGCGAAGCGGGATAGTGTGGACGCGCTTGACGAGTGACTCACAAATCTGGTCATTAGCTCACCTGCTGAAACCTACAGGCTCAACATGTGTACCAGCTATTAGTTTACACTTTCGACCAATATGCTATTCTTTTTAAATATTACCCAATCAAACGCTACCGTCTGTGGCAATAGCCGCACCCATATAGTAATTCCCTGAAAGGATACCTCATTCTGAGAGTTAACTAAATAATACTCCACTTTTTGTAGACAATTCAAAAACTACGCCATTCTGTAATTTACCGAAATCACTGTACAGTGCACGAGAATGGTCCGTGAACAAGGTCTTTTTTTCGCCTACCGGAATCAACTTTTCATCTTTTTTGACGTGATAAAGACAGAATGGTAGCCAGCCACGAGATTAATACTTTACTGAAGAAACGAAGTAAAAAATCGCTCTACAGCCATCGCAAAATAAAAATATTGTTTTTGACATAAATCGTGAACATAAATCCGATACGATGAAAGAATGGTATTGAACAAAAGAAAAAGCTGAATATGGCATATAAATACGAAATATATTTTTCCTGTATCCATAAGACCTTGACATAACGATAGCGCACTGATTGAAGTAGTTTATCCAGCAGTTGCGACGTGACTGCATCCCATGCGGCTTGGACAGCTACCTGAAGATCGTGAAGATTGTAGTACTGCTTCCCACCCGCGTACACGTGCCGTGTCATGATGCCCCATAAGTTCTCGATCGGGTTTAAGTAGGAGGAGTAAGCTGGTCACGGCATGATCTTGATGTTGCGACTGGAAAGCCACTCCTTCGTTTCACAAGAGGTGTGGCATGGCGCATTGTCCTGCTGGAAAACATGCGCCTTTGGGTTGAACATTGGCTGCAAATGCGATTGAAGCGTAGAGATGTACTTTGAGGAGTCTACCCTTCCCGTCAAAAACTTCAACTCTGTCTCGAGCCACCACCCGAGTGCCGACGAACGTTGGGTTGGATAAGGTTTCGTGTGTCAATCCACTGGTACAGCATACCGTCGGGACCGTCGAGATTCCACTTTTTCTCGTTTGAGAAGACGACACGATGCCAGTCGATTTCGTTCCACAGTGCTTTCTCACTAGTCCACACCACTCTTACTTCCTTGTGTTTTTTCGTCAGCGCTGGCTGTGCTGGGCGCTTCTTGAAGGACAACCAATACCAATCGACAGACTTGAGCACGCGTTGGATGGTACGCACACAGCACGTCAATTTGACTTCTGCTTTCACCTTTGAGGCGCTGAGATCGCCAGCGGAAACCAATTGGATGATGTGGCACCTGTCACGCTCACTGATTTTCGGCTTGCTCCCGCGGTGAACTTGGCTTGTTGTAGTTAGGTTGTGCAGACAATACTTTGCTGCATACAACGACGGACCGCTTAGTGGCTTCGCGATTACTCTCACGGTCAAATCGGCAACTCGTAGGGTCAAAATGGACTTGCGCTCTTCCGCCGTGAGTTCAGCGTTTTTATCGATTAACCCCGAGTTGCTCGTTGCAGGAATCTTTGTAAAATGGCAGAAGATCATAAAAAACAAGTTCCAAATGCGGGAGAAGTAAAAATGAGTGGTGCAAATCAATCTTCCCACGGCGGTAATTCATGTTCACGATTTGTATCGCACAGAAAAAGAATATTTTTCTTATGCGATGGCTGTAGAGCGAGTTTTTACTTCGTTTCTTCAGTAACGTATTGATCTCGTGACGGTCTACAATTCTCTCTATATGATGTTAAAAAGATGAAAAATTGATTCCGGTAGCGGGAAAAAAGACCTTGTTCACGGACCATTGTCCTGAACTGTATTTTGTAGTTTACGGTCCAACAACTAGAAAATTACTTACTGTATTTGACAAATGATAAGCAAAGTACATTGTATTGATTTTCAATTCCTTAACAGCTTTCTGATACTGTTCCTCACCATGTGGGAGGAAGCGAAACAGCATGCAGATATCAACACAGATTTTTGTACTATAAGTATATCATCGACGTAGTAAATAATAATCATGCTCGCATCTCACGCCCATACACGGTTTCCTTCAGTGAAACTAGGTGGTATTCAGCAATATGTCCGAATGAAGTTTCTTCTTTCATGTTTCACTTTGCGTTTGGTAGACAATTCAAGCGTCCAAGAGAATTTGAATCACATTCTTGTGTCACTGGATATGTCACTGGATATGCTCATATTGCGTACACCTGGAATGGACAGCAAAATTTTTATTGAGGAAACTATCATTTTACGAGCTTTTTTCCAATATCGCGGACGCAGTACTACTCTCAAACTTCTGATGAACAAAACAGCTACTTCATTCTAAACGATTACTTGAATGGACTGTTTCATGCATACAAGGAGCTGCAAGCCGAGTTTTAGGGTGGTCACAGATAAAATTACTATATATTGCCCTCTTACGTGCAAGAATCTAATGAGACTTGACATCGTGCATGTAACGAAATGAATAGAGAATCATTCTTCAGACCAGCATTGATATTCAAGGAAGTAATTCACACACTTTGACAATTCGTCTCAAGAGGATTATGTGTACATGGCACTAATTCAGAGACCATTGTAGGTGGGACATTACTTGTTGCGTGTTTCTTCATTGATAAAGTGGAGCTACATATGGTTGCCATTGCGGTTGTACTCATCGATTATCAAAATAGCTTTTTTTTTCTCAAATTGTACTTGCGCATCTTATCCGTCCACCGGCATTCATCGCATCAGATCATGATTGAGATTTGGTTTCAGCAATGAGTGCAATTGGAAGTATACCTGCTCATCTTCATTGTTTCAGACATATGATAGAAATCTACAATAGAAGATTCAAGTCCAAGAAAGGAAATCGTAACGATGATCGGGCTTCAAAAGAACATGTGTTTAATAACGAGCTATCTCGCTTGCAGAATGGCAATCCTGCTGCAGTCAAATGGCTGCTAAAATTAAAGCAAAACGTTGTTCGCTGTATTACAGTCCATGTCCAAGATTCGGTACACTCACCCCAAATTATGTAATCTATCAATGCAGCTGTGATTGGAATTCACATTGCATTATCAAGTCATACTTCACCTTGAACATCTAAAAATAATCTCAGTAAATGAAAGAGTGGGGTACAGTATTTTTTAATTGAATACTACAGAATATTCTCCGTAAATTACAAAATGGCGTAGTTTCCGAATTGTCTTCAAAAAATAGAGTATTTTGGTATGAGAATCGTTGAAAATCCCTCGGTTTATTATCAGTTTCTCAACCTACGATAGCGAGGGGGATTAACGCCGTTGAGGGGCTTCTAATCATGCTGATTGGCTCATATCCGGACACATGAAAGATTGCCATACCATGAGAACTCCGACATAGGGTTAGGTTCCGACACGGGTTTCGACATATTGCAGAGAGGTCTACTATTAAGAAAAGATCCGCTGTTCAGGAGGCTATAAAGCAAGACGCTGATAAGTTACTCAATGTACTACTGCCGTTGAAATGGCCGACTTGGCGTTGGCTGGCCCCAACGATTGAATGCTCTTGTTCGGCGTGCTGTCGTGTTGTTGACGTGTACGAGCGTTTATTGGAGTCTTCTACAATATGCACTATTTGCAACTCTGACTTGGCACTTTTATACTGCTCAGAAATACTTCCAAAAAAATATTATAGATTTTATTATAGTACTGCTGACTTGGCATTTGTATTCCTCAGACGTATTTCTGAATTATACTATTCTGTAGATGTATTATAGTGGTGCATACTTAGCATTTGTATGCTGCTCAGACATATTCCGACATTATACTATAGATTTATTATAGTGGTGCATAGTTGACATTTGTATACTGCTCAGACATATTTCTAAACTGTACTATAGATTTATCATACTGGTGCGTACTTGGCATTTGTATGTTGCTAAATCATATTTCTAAGCTATATTATAGAATTCATTACAGTGGTGCAAACTTTGTCGGAGTTTTTCACAATATGCAACACTATGTACCTCTGACTTGGCATTTGTATGCCGCTGAAACACATTTCTAAATTTGTTCCGACAAAAAATGTCGGAATAAAGTCGGCATGGCAACACCCTAGCCCTATTATCCTAATTGGTTGAACACGCAAAACTATAGATCATATATTGGCTATAATTATATGGCGATCTCTTATTGGTCTATCATCACATACTGAGGACAAGTGTTGTTTTGTTTGTCGGAATTATGATCATATTCATCCATATAGCATGAGCTTGTATTATGCTATTATTGTATTTCAATCCAATCTACAGCCAGCGAACAATAAGGCTAGAGCTGATACACCAAGAGGCATCGTGAATCACAAAAAGGATATAATCTAGAAAACCATTGCGTTATAGATAAGTCAAACAGAGGAAGTTCTATACAAGAGTTGAGGAGATTGGGGTTCCGTAATCTGATGCGCTCTGTTACTCAGATAGCGGAAAATTATGCTTGAAAAGTGTGCACAAGACGATGGCAATGACCAGTTTCGTCAAAGTTTATGTAATGTCATTGATGAGAGGGTCTAGACTGAAACAAAGCAACTAAACTCAAAAAACATCATCACATAGTCTTGCTTACGTGCGTTTTCATCGAAAGCCGCTTTCACATCCTTCAAGGTGCTGTACAATAGCTGCTGAAGAAGCGCTAGAATTTATTGCTACTGAGTGGAGAGTGGTGACGTTCTTTGTCTCAGAAAATATAAACCATTAGCAGCATCATAAAGCAGTATACGGCATTAATTGAGCCCTAATCGTAGGATGAGGCATTTTCACAAAATTATACGGGCAAACGGTGGGATAATATAAGAAAACGAAGGGAGAAGTAGGGGTAACCTGTAGGATTTTATCAGAAAATGAAGGGAAAACTGAGGGATTTTGTCAGGAACCGAGGGAAAACAGGGATTTTTAACGAAAACTCAGGGATTCTCAACGGTTCCCTTAAATAAATGCATTGACTGATTGAGAATAGCTCTGCAGAAATATACCTTTTCTGCCAGAGAAAAAGTAATTAATGCGATCGGAAAGAATATGAATTCTGTTAGCACTTGAGTAGATTAAGTAATCTAATCCTTGCTCTAAACTATAGATCAGGACACTTATAGCCAGCATTCTTTTTACGCTACTAAAACTGATAATATGTAATTAAATATAGGAAGCCGCTAAGGCCACAGTCCAAACTACTACGGCCACAGTCCAAAATTACTGTAGTATTCTAAGATCACAGATTGGTCATTATTAGTTATTTTTCAGTCGCGGTTTAGGGTACAAACTGAGGTAAGGATTAGATGGGTAGAGTAATTGAAATGATCGTTTTTGCTGAGAAATATTTGTCTTACGTTACGCTTCAAAGATTAGGTTCGACCTTGGACATTGAAAGGACATGCACTAGAAGTACGTCGGTGTCCGGTTTGTCGACAAGGTCCGCACGTTGGCAACTTCCTCTCACTTGAAAGTGTTCCCTCCACGTACTCAAATTGAGAAGGGTCTCGTCGTGTCGTGTTGGAGCTACGCGTTCCGCTGGGTCTTCGTTTTGTCCGGCCAACTTCCGGTTCTTTGAGAGGTTGTGGTGTTTGCTAGTTGAAATCAACAATACATATGATGCAATACAGAGAAAGCATATAATCACAAAAAATACCTGCGATAATTCTTGAAGTTCGAGTACAAAATCCTCTTTCTGTTGTCGAGGG
>CACSLJ010000413.1:0-19774 GCA_902706625.1 Albugo laibachii | reverse complement strand
CGGGTTTTACTGATATTGACGTGGAAGGAACACAATGTTGTGCTTGAGCAAACTAATCGAAAGAATTTTCCACCACTTGCTTTCAAATCTAGCACGGCTCGTTTACCTTGCCTTAGTGCAATATTTTTTATGTAGCTTGTACATTCTTTCCTTGATGTAAGAATTAGCCACTGTTCAAGGTTGTAGTATCCTCCATCGTTGGTTATACGTGGTTATAAGAAACGATAAAATTTTGTTGCTAGGTTTGTAATTTTATTTTTTTACTCAATCGTGAAAAGTAATATTTAATTCGCCCCCTATTTCGGCAAATCTCCCCGTTTTTGGCAATTAGTTATGAAACGCCCCCTTTTTTGGCAAAAGTCCCTCATTATTGCCTAATCGAAATTCTGCTTGTAGTCATATAAAATGTCATACTTTTTCTCGGCACTCAGAATCTGACCTCTCTCCTTCTTTACCATAGTCAATAATTCTTCCAGTAACGCTTTTGTAACATCAACCTGGATTCCACCAGGAGGCTCAACATGATCAATTACTGGGACACACTGCTGTTTCTACTGTCTTCACTCATTTCAGCGCTGGGTCCATCATGCATATAAAGGCCGTTTGAAATCTAAAAGGTTTGAAGAAAATGAGTGAAAGATCGCCCGTGTGGTCTTGCGGAGGGCAAAACAAGATAATAATGAATAGAATAAAGAAAGATACATTCATCCCTATAAGTTTCAAGCCCAATTAGGCAACGAGTAAAACAAAATTTGAGAAAGAACCCTCGAAAGTGTCCTCAGTGTAAATAAAAAAGGAGGCTTCAAGCGGCGTATTGATACAAAATATATTTTTCCTGTAGCTGTAAGACCTTGACACAACGATAGCGCATCGATTGAGCAAGTGTATTCAGCTGTTGTGACGTGCCTGCATCCCATGCGGCTTAGACAGCTACCTGGAGATACGGCATTATCTTGATGTTTTGACTGGCAAGGCACTACTTCGTTTCACGAGAGTTGTGGCATGGCGTGTTGTCCTGCTGGAAAACATGCGTCTCAGACTTGATATTTATCTCTACGCTTCAAATGCGATTGAAGCGTAGAGATGTATTTCGCGGAGTTTACCCTGCCCGTCAAAAACTTCAACTCTGTCTTGGTGACGCTCGAGAAGCCCGCTCACACCATGATCGAGCCACCATCCGAGTGCCGACGAACGTTGGGTTGGATGGGGTTTCGTGTGTCCATCCACTGGTACTGAATACCGCCAGGGCCGTAGTGATTCCACTTTTTCTCGTCTGAGAAGACGACATGATGCAAGTCGACGTCGTTCCATAGTGCCTTTTCGCATACCCACACCACTCTTGCTTCCTTTTATTTCTTCGTCGTCTCTGGCTGAGCTGGGCGCTTCTTGTAAAACAGCCAATCGACAGACTTGAGCACGCCTGGATGGTATAAACAATGCACGTCAACTTGAATTTCTCTTTCACCTTTGCGGCGCTAAGATCGCCAGCGGACATAAATCGGATAATGTGGCGCCTGTCACGCTCACTGATTTTCGACTTGCTCCCGCGGCGACTTGGCTTATTGGAGTTAGGCTGTACAGACAGTACTTTACTGCACACACCGACGAACCTCTTAGTGGCTTCCGCGATGTCTCTCACGGTCAAACCGGCAACTTGTAGGGTCAAAATAGGGTTGCGCTCTTCCACCCTGAGTTCAGCGTTTTTAGCTATTAACCCCAAGTGCGCGTTGCAGGGATCTTGGTAGAATAGCAGGAGATCATGAATAAGAAGTTTCCAATGCGGGAGAAGTAAAATTGAGTGGTGTATATCAATCTTCCCGTGGCGGTAATCAATTTTCAATATTTGTGTCGCACCCCCAACAAGAATATTTTTATTTTGCGATGGCTGTAGAGCGATTTCCTACTTCGTTTTTCACTAACGAATTAATCTCTTGATTGTCTACAATTCTGTCTTAGTCACGTCAAAAAAGATGAAAAATTGAGTCCGGTAGGCAAAAAAAAAGACCTTGTTCACGGACCATTGTCGTGGACTGTATAATGCATACATCCACACGTGGAGAATGATACTGCGCGCGAGAATTCGTGATTAGACGATCTAGACTTAAATATCATTCTCTCAATTCGCACTTCGCACTTGAGATCGAAAGGATTTGTCAGGAAGGTATTTTTCTGGTTATACATGGCTTAGCAGAAAGAAATAAGTCGTTCGGCTACGACAGGCGAATGGCTCGTCCATAGAGGCAATCTGCGGCTGTATTTCGTTAGGGCATATCCACAAGGAGTAGCATTTTCGAGAACTCTGTAGCAGCTCGGCATGTTTCTATTCTGATAGGGCATATTCACAAGGAGTAGCATTTTCGAGAACTCTATAGCAGCTCGGCATGTTTCTATTCCGTATGCTTCACAATAGGATATAGAATTGTTTCCTCTTAAATCAAACTTACGAAAATAAATCATTATCAGTGTAAATCGAAGGATTTATATGCTTCAATACATTTCAGTGCTATGATGATTCGTGATAAAGATAGCAATCGGCTAAGTCATTGAAGCTTTATTGTCTCAATTGAAGGTTTGAAAACTCACCGCTGATGGTGCGTATTTTGTGAAGAGAAGTTCACATCCAATATTCAAGCAGCTATTTTGAAATGTTATCCGGAATTATGATCGTTGTAAAAGGGATAGAAAGTATTGTTAGTAGCGTATAAGCACGGTCAAATGCATGTATCATCTGGAATCAAACTAATGCCGGGGTTTGCCGCAAAGCGGGAGTAAGGGTGATATAGTGACATTTTCAAAGCCATCGCGATAGCTCTAATGCTTGCACTGCTGCATCCAAAATTGACGATTTCGAGAGGAGAGATAGCTTTTACTTGTGCTACATTCGCGGTCAGAGATAATTCTATTGTGTTTCATCGAAAATTTTCTGACTTTACAGCACGAAGATTCCTCAGAGCAGCTCTCCCTCAGCTCTCCCTACTTAATTTGATGTAAAACCCAGAAACGTTACACTAAGAGAGAAAGTGTGTGGTGATAGGCGATGCATAAGACTGGAACAAATCAATCGCATTTGAAATTGAGAAGCATGGTAAACTGATTGTAATGCGTTGTATGAGACTGGCAAGAAGAAAGTGAGGCATGTGGCTGAGTGATTCTAATATCTGAGTACAACTTTTTTGTTTCATCAAACTTGCTGAACTTGATTGCCTTAGCATTACAACCATTGGCTTACCATCGGATTCAGCCATATTCTTTGTCTTGCGACAAATCAAATAGTCTATCTATTTCCCTTTGTTGATTAATTTGATTGACGGGTGCGTCCTTCCGAGTCTGGAGCGAAGGATATCTCTGGGAACACTTTGAAGAGTAAAGCCTAAAGAATGCGTGATGCAGGAAAACTTCAATGGATGGGGATCAAAACCCAAATCCATGCTTTCGTAGCCGCTGACTTCGATGTCGTTGCTTAATTCGCACACGGTGTCCAAATGCGTAAAATCCAGACGACTCACAAGGACATACCATGATACTGACGAAATAACGTAAGCATTGCTCACTGTTGCAATGCAAAGTGCCATGTTTCTGAAGACTTGGCCCTTTTCGCTTTCTCCCTTCTCAAACTGTATAAACCAGACCGAGCCCGTTGGAGAACTATTGCTGAGACGCTGGATCGCATCATGAACGTTTGTTTTTCCTTTTCTTGAGGAAGGTAAGAAAACATGACTGGATGCCGAGATATGATATTCCTGACATACGTTATTGCAATGACGTTCCGTTTTTTTACTCGATTCCGCTGACGAAGAAGTCGAGGCCTTGACACGCACTTCGGCTGAGTTATTTCTTGTTCTTTTTGTAGCGATCATATTTACCAAATAGTTACACATTTCACTGGAAAGACCAGAAACCCACTCACAAGATACCTCACACTGTACCGCCAATTCTTGGACATATATTGCCTTCGAAAAGAAAACAAGACTGCTTGTAGGTGATGTTGGCTGAAAAGACTGTATCAGACTTTTCAAAGTGGTATATATATCGTCATTGCCAATATCTTTCAGCAAACAATTCAAACAAGGAGAGAAAAAACTTTCATCCATGCTCTTTGCGCTCGTCAAGTCGACAGGATATCTGTATATATCGACAGGATATCTAGAATGTGACATAAAATGAAGGCATTGATAGGGAGTTGACCATTTTTTTTGCGGAGAGGTAGAACAAGACTCCCCGACTCCATGTTCACCAGGAGATAACAGCACAAAATTGGATAAGTGAGCGCTTATTTGTTTTTTCGTTTCACGAAATGTTTTGCAAACAGCGTCCTTGACCACACATGTTTCTGCAAACTTTGACAGAGAAACGGTTTGGTTAGTTAAACCAAAAAAGTTAGACGCACCTTCGGTGTGCTCAACGAGCGGAGTGACGGTGGAGCGAACACACGAGAGGCAACCATCCTTATTCCTTGGCAAGTAATCCACGTTCAATTGGAAGTAGTGATACCCAGCTAGTCCCGGAGCGGAGTCGACTTGTGCTGTGCTGTAGAGACGCGCTACCAGACAACTAGTCTCAGACCCCCATCGAATGGTACCGCACGAAGCGCTGCATTTCTGCGCTGTATTATGGGGGCTCTCAGGAGAAGTATGACGTAGCGCCCATTGATGACTGACAGAGCTTGGCTTTGAAATCAAATATCTCTCATCTTCACCACCTGGAGACAAGCATTGAAGGCAAGCATGTATCCATAATTCAAATAAGTTTACTTTTAGGAGAAGGCAATACGTCGAAAGTTTTAGTTTTTTTTGTACAGAAGCTCCATCAACCCGAGATATTTTGGAGTCATCATTGCACTCACGCTTGCTTCTTTTTCGTCTCGAATCAGCGCCAAGAATAAATAAATTATTCGACGCATGCTTACTTCGGTCACTGCTTGCTATCCCATCAAGATTAGCACTCAAAACTTGGGCTCCTTTACACGCATTGTCTTTGACACTAGGGCTATAATTTGGGGCATCCTGCGAAGCAGCATTTCGTTCATCATTGTCTACTACACCGTCCAAATTAGCACCCTGAGATTGGGCTTCTTTGGACATGTTATCACTTGCATATGCATCTGCTTCTTTTTCCCCTTCGACACTGATATCAACGCCAAAAAGTCGTACTTTTTTCAATGCATTTTTACTTTTATCCCTGCTTTCTTTATCTCCAATATGAACGTCAGAAAGCTGGACCTTGTTCAAGCCATCATTTCTTTTATCGCTGTTTCTGATTCTTTCCCGCAGAATATGCACAAGCTTTCTCTGCTCTTCCGACCCGTACGTATTCTGTGTGATTGTTATACACGCGTCGGCAGGACGAATGCAGCTTTGTTGGATAAATGAAAACGGAATATCATCTGTTACATCGGCAAACATTTCCAAGCTCACTGACGCTGCAGGTATCTTGGAGTCCCGAAGATCATACGTAAAGTTTGCGTGCTGGACAAAGCGCTGAATACATTTGTGGCAGTTGCCGATTCTTTTAACTGTGTATGGAACGGGCATGTGAATCTCATATGCGTAGCCTTGGAGTATTTGGAAATTAAACAATAAAGTGTGTATTGCAATGCTAACCTCCATGTTAGGTGTATCTTCTTGCTCTTGCTAGTGTGAAAGTGTAGAAATACCAAGCATTCATTATCGTATGGAGTATACAGTACATCGAGGAAAAAGAATACGGTATGTCGAGCCACTTTGTGACTTTACATTGTGGATAGGGGGCTGCATCTAGCTCATCTTTATCCAGTTTTACCTCCTTAATGCAGTACAGTAGTTGATTTTGTGGAAGGTGATTACGGTGTTCTATCAACCTCAAAATCAATACGAAACAGCAAGAAAATGCAGAAAAACCTGGCGGAGAGTAAGCGAAGAAATCGAATCTGCCTTCCTCCAGTCAGATGATTACTTAGCACCTGCTTTTGTCGTTTTTCTAAAAGCTCTTGGACTAAGACGGCATTAATTCTCTTTGACATGATGCACTCTTCTACTTGATCCATAGTGCATCACGGACCCTCTCAAGTTTGGTAGCATTGATTACATTTGCTGATACTGTAGCTATTTCTTTGCTGCTTGCTATTTGGTTACTGGCACATGTCGTTTGACTACTATGTACTAGCGGGCATTTATCTGCTGAATGCGACTTACTGACTGATATTTTTCTGCTGAATGCCATTTGCGGAGTGCTGTATATCTACTCACTGCTTTTTATTGGCTTGAAATCATTGAATCCCATGAATGTATCGTTCCATCGTTATTTGTCATTTGTCTTAATTCTTTTTCAAATTCGTCTAGCTAATTTTCAGATTCATCTAGCTAATTTTTAGATTAGTTCTGAATGCGGGTTCCTGATGTCACATGCAGTGCAAATGGCATTTTTATTAATCCTATAGAAGTTTACCATTCCATTTTTAGATACGTGAGTTTTTTGAGTTCTGACTACTTATGTCTATTTGCACTGATGTAGGTCATCATGGCTTCCTTCACTTCCATCTAATCAATTAATGCCGTACAAAATCTGCTTGTGGATAAAATCGCAATCGGTGATAATATTTCAGATCTTCGATGCTGAGGCGATTGTAGAAACTAGCACACAATTGAAATCACCCATGTCGATCTAGTATAATGTAGTGTCATCATAATACGCATCATTCTTCCTAAGCTTCTGCGTCGTAATAATTTATTTTGCATTTTAGGCATTCGCTTGCAACGTCTTGCCCTTCCGCGATAGTTTGTGGCTTCTATTCGTACTTGTTATCAATTGACTAATCTTCTTCATGAGAAATTCTCCGATCCCGGATATCACCACTTATAGCGGTAGTTTTCTATCTCCAGCAATCGAACCGGATAAGGCATATTCTATAACGTTCTGAACTCTTGGTAGCAGCTTCGTAACAGGATGAATTTAGCCGAAAATATCAAGCTATTTTTCAAGGCGTGCGGCAACTCAATTTTGCGATATAAACCACTTGCATTCTCTAATATTGTAAAAATCTCAGCTTACGTTCATCGGGGTATTGTTCCATCGTCGCATGGGATCATGTCCACCGCGTCAAATTCTGACTGCTCCTTAATCCATGTTTAAAGACCCTCCAACTCGGCACCTTCAATGTTCGCGGACTCAATTCGAACATAAAGCAAACATGCCTCGTTAAGGATCGTGAGCGGTACAAACGGGACGTATGAGCTCTGCAAGAGACCAAAATCACCGACTCTCTCGTCGACACTCGACGACCTATCGATCACGTCATACTTCTTCCTTCGTCTGACCGTCATTATGGCTTCGTATTTAAACTTTTGTGCAGAGTACCAATTATGTTCATCGGTATTGGACGGTTAGCGATCGCATCGCCGTACAACTGAAAGGCTCGCGCAAATTCTGGTCACGTTCATCAACGTCTACGTCCCTAATATAAGCCCGTTCCCAGGATGAATTGGAGGCCTTTTAGGAAACTCTGCAGCAAACCATTCAGCGTTTCCGACACCAGCTCTTTTTCCTCATGAGAGACTTTAACGCCAAAAGTGGACAACGACGCAATGGGGAACTTTCATGGGCCTAAATTATCGGGGCTACAGAAATGCGAATGGAATTCGCCGACAGGAGCTATGGGCGGACAATGACCTCCTCGTGTCGAATGCGGCTTCTTACAAAAAACGCGCGCGGTATATTTTCACATGGCAAGGTCTACGAGGCCGGAATCCAGTCTTTGATCAGATCGACTATATAATACTACGTCTACGCTTCATGTCATTGCCCTCCAACCCCCAGTCTTGGAGTGGAACTCTTGTTGACAGTGACCACCGGCTAAAAAATACACACCTTCATCTTACCAATGTTTACAGAATACTCATGCACATCTCCCGCTCGCAGCCTTCAGCCCTTACATTCGACACTGCACTCTTTCGTGACCCAGCTATACTATCTGTGTACCAACATTCCATCACTACAGCACTGACATCATCAATCTTCACTAAACAACCCAACTGGTCATCCGTATTGAACCTCATCAAAGATATTGCGAGCTTCATTCTCCAATTGCTGGACTCACAAATGCAGCTATCATACCACCACGATGAAATACCAGAGCTCTCACGCGCGTAGAATTTCCTGCTTGCACTGAACACCAGTAGCAATGAGTCTGTCGATCTAATGCTTTACCGATCTTTTCGACAAGTTTTGCTGCTGATTATCCAACAAATATGCAAGAAGGCTGGAAGAGTTCGTGTCATCCAGCACATTACAGAACTCGAAAAGCATAAATTTACGGAGAAGATGTACCAGATCGCAAACAGCTCATGCCGCAGAAGCGACACCAACTGTTCCTCCGTGATGAGAATGAGCGATTCATAGGTAGCTCCAGCGAAACAGTGCAAATCATCACGGCTTTCCTCTCTGGCCACTTTATAACCCTCATTTTAGTGATGTCGCGGTCGGTAGATATGGCATCGCCACACCTATCACCACGGGCGAAATCAGCCATGCTTTCCTGTCTCTCATGAACACACCGCACACCAGATGCGAATCACGTGGCTGCTGAACTACTGAAACACAGTCCCCCAGTGGTTGCCGATCTCATAGCCAAAGCGATTACCGACCATGTTCAGAACCCCAGCTCCACCATGCGTGAAAGCTTTAGTCAGGGGTCATCATCGCTATCCCAAAGCAACAATCCCCAAAGGCAGCTGTTCCAATCTTCGACCGATCACCCATCTCAGCGCCACACGCAAGACCATCTCGACAGTCGTTCTGAAGCACATTCTTCCGATAGTGGATATATGGCTATCACCTAGCCACAGTGGCTTTCACCTCGCCCGCAGCACAGCTGATTCGGTATGGGCTCAGCGATGGAATATTGACCTAACGTCTCGCTTCCAGACTAATATGCACATACTCGGAATTGACCTCAGCAAGGCCTTTAACACCATTTATCGACATATATTGCTCCTCGTTCTCGACTCAATTCTGAGCCCAGATGAAGTCCAGCACACCAAGGTGCTCCTTAGCGCCAAAACCCTACAACTCCGCCTTGGTCTGAGATAGTACTATTTTAAGTTCTCTAGTAATCATGGCTCACCACAGGTTGATACCCCCTCCCCGCTTCGGTTGGTAGTATACTCGGAGGCGGTCCTTCGGGAACTGTGCCAACAACTCCGTGTTTCAATGCGCGAACTCAACACAACTGTTTATGACGATGATGTCGATGTCATTCGCCGGGACCCTGCTCGCCTTGAGCATATTCTGCTTGTTGCTAAAACGGTATTCTGGTCATTTTCACTTACTATCAACGTGTACAAATTAGTAAGGACCACTGTTACTCGGGCGACAACCGCGGCCGACGAATCTTGGCGTAGCGTTCGCAAACTCGGATCCCTGCTTGGTGATTCCGAGGATGTGCAGCTTCGAAAATCCCACGCAGTAGAGGCTTTCAAAGGATTCTGGAATCTTCGGATCCATCCTCAACTTCGTTTGGAACGATTACGCGTCCGACTTTATATGTCTATGTGCTACCTATTTTGCTATACAACTGTGGCACATGGGCTTTTACAGACTGCGACATTAGCAGTCTTGAAGCGTATCACGCCGTTATCTCCACCCTGCTCTTCGTATTCACTATCCCCAGCACATTAGTAACGCAGACCTCTACAAGAGATGTGAAATGAAACCACTCCTCATTCACTTAACACAGTCTTGATGGAACCTTTTTGCTCACATACTCCGCCGTCCGCAGCCGATCTCATCTCAGTTGAACATGCCCCGCTACTATGATTCCCATGGAACAGTTCCTCCTTATCGAGGTCGAATACCCACCTGCCTCCCGAAAATTCTCGACAACGACTTAAGACTCAACGGAAGTCGCGATCTTTATCTCCGCACTACCGAATATGTATACACCTTAACTAGTCTCGCACAAGACCGCGCCGAATGAAAAATCCTCAGTCAACAGCTCTGCAAGAGCCAGGAATGCTTTTATCAAATTCAAGAAACAGCCAAACGCAAGCGAAGGCTAGAGCCCTATTCTACAGGCTCGATGCCGCCGTGTAAACGCTCTTAACAATAATATCACAATCATTCGATCGACTTCAAATTTCGTGTGACGCGTTTGATGATCGAATAAGTGATGAGTTGATGATTCACGCTCTTTTTGGTTATATTCATGCCCTTTTCCATTAAGTTTACTCCTTCCTGTTAGATTCAGTCCCACTACCATAATTGCAATACAGTAGTGCCACATTATTTCGATGACTACTGAAATCGTCTATGATCTCTACTTCAGCCTCCGAGTTGTAGACTTTCCCATTCACTCTCACTTTGTATTATACCAATTAAGAAGTAAATCAAAAATCTTAACGTTTTTATCGTTTTCTAATTGAACCGCGGATGAACCCTGTCTTTTGCACAGTTTACCCAGGCTTTAATGTCACTCAACGCTAGAGTTTATGGTGTGAGTCATTCACTACATGATACTTAACTAAACAATTGAGACAGCTTTTAGGACTAAAGCCACACTTCTTTGGTACACGGACGGCAGCTTTGGTAGATTTCTGCGGTAATTGTGACAATTGGCCGACTTTTTCTCTTGAATGAAGCCCTTCAGGATCTCATTTTCATGATCCGAAGCAAAATATTGAAGGATACAGGCAGGTGGGGTTCGAAACAGTGCTTGACCCGTTTCCAATACCATGGAAACATTGCCCTGGGAATATCGAACGGTTTTGCCGCTTCCAAGTATAAATACAAAACCTCCCAGCTGAGACGACACTCCCTGATTACGTTTTTCAATAGCGCGAAGATCCGCAGCTAAAGGTTTCAGCTTTTCAACCATGCATGCCACTTTCTTCAGGGCTGTATCCTTTCGGATTCGTCATTTCCTTCCAAGATATTGGCAAACGTAGGCTGAGGACCGTTTTTGGTTGCTTTCTCAACTATTATGGAAGATGGGGACGCGCTGGTGTCATCCACCTCCATTGCAACCGGCTGATTAGTCGATGTGGAAGCACCCGACAAGTTGGCCGGACACGAGACTTCAGTGACTGATGACGTGAAGACAGTAAGCTCGAGATGTCAAATATAACCATTGTTGTAGACCGGAAGGCTTGCAAAAGTTAAAAAGGGTGACTTGTTTATGTTGAATAATCGTTCGGTTGTATTCATCTTGCCAGGTACGTAGTAACCGGTAAATTGAGAAGTGGGTCGTTTAGATCAGTTGAAGCTGTCTATATTTTTAGAATTAGACGTAAAATACTTCTCCAAATGCCTAGACTACAATAAATAACATAACATAAATTGTAATGAGTAGATGAGCCACTCGGCGCGAGCCTATAAACGATCACGCCTTCGTATCCGTAGTAGATCTGGTCTACCAGAGAAAGATCTCTTAGCAGAACCAGATTGCAAAAGGTTTTTCAAAACCTGCTGAAGCTATCAATCTGTCCGGGATCATAGCACTGTCGTGAAAAAAAACGAACATGTGCATTGTTTGTGCAGTAGATCACCGAAACAGCTGGTCCTGTCGGTGTTAAGGAAGCTTGCCTTCAATTCCGCACCGTCCAGATGAAATGGATCGTGACCGCGACCATTGCAAATCAAGCGTCGTCTAACACATTTCCTGAACGGATTCCACGTTCCACGAAGTGAAGGAGATCTTAGACAAGAGATATGCGACCATTAGGTCGGATTGAGAAGAAGATTGACCATGAAGATATGAGTTCTTCCCATATCGTACGTGTCCTGCTGCAGTCGAAAACCAGGTGCTGGTAGCTTTCCACCTCACCACAATGTTCCTGAGTACACAGGATGAAGTACGGGTGAGCTTGCTTGAGAAACCCGAGCCGTGAGTGGACTGGCAGAATGCAATATGTAAGTCGGAGTTGAATGTCCGAGTAAATGACTAATAAACATCCGCGAAGACGTTTAAACATTTCGAAAAGTCCTTCACCAAGTCGAAGCACTTGACCGGTCTCTCTCGGGTAAATGAATGAACATTGAGTGCGGCTTATCCGGTGGTGCAGCTTTTCCAGCATTTCGAAAGAGTTGATTCCGAGGAATATTCGGAAAGAAAACCTTCTTGTTTGTAATCTTAATGTCAAACTGAACCGGATAAGCCTCTCAAATTGAACGTTAGGGACATCTCAAAACTTCCTCCGGGTCTATACGACGAAGAGTTTGAGTTACTTCGACGTACGATCGGCGAATCAGCTTTGTCTTGCAAACTTCCACTGAGTTGCTGACTTCGTGTGTAATGGAATGGAATACGAACTCGGGTCACGAGTCAAATCAAGTCGATCTTCCACCCAACAACTCACGAAGATAACGGATACAAAAGCTTGCGCAAATCGCATCCGAAAATTACGCGTAGGTTGTGGAACCATTCCCATGCATCGGCGATGAGCAACAGCACTAGTAGAACATTGCCGCTGATCAAAATGCAGATAAGTATCCTTATGTAGCCAGAAAGAAGCATACAATATATCACGTACTACTCCTGCTCAGATAAATCCTTCGATGTGATGTCCCAGTAACTTTGGCTCAACCACACACACGTCTTCTTCCACCATGAAGAGGCTACATTCCAACGAACAATGGTAGCGTGTCGACGTGGTGACATTGTTAGGATATAAACTGGTTTAAATGGTGCAAAGTCAGGTAGAATGTACTTCAGAATTTCCATTCCAGTGCGAGTCCAGTTACTCGGAATCTCTGCACCTGACTGATTTGCAAATAGTTGCAAGAACTGGATACGTTGCTTCTTAAGTTGCTTCTCGATCATCGGGACCTGTAAACCACCGGCCGATTATGGATGATAAAAAAGTTCGGATCGGATAAGCTGCATATGTGTTGAATCCCGCTCATACTTCCGACTCAGAACAAAACGATTTAACATGAATTGCCATCGTCGAAGTAAATTCTGCGGGATGTTGAAATGTGTTGTAAAATGCCATAATCTGGACAAAACCATAGTCTGCGCCACCAGTAAACGTCCACGAACCGTTCGTGCGCGTCGAAACCACTGACGAAAACCACCATAAAAACGACCTTCTAGGAATTCAATCATCAGATTACCCACTGGTGATTGACTAGAAGGAATTCCCGAATACTTGACCGAATCGCTCCGTGAAAGAACCTTCACTAAAGCGAACGGATGACATATGTGATGACTATTTAGAGGAAGCAAAGTTGACTCGGAAAGATTCAACTTTGCTCCTGAGCCATTACAATAATGCTGAACGATATCAAGCTAATCCTCCACTCCACTGAGTGAAGATGAAAATAATGTTGAGTCGTCCGCGAAAAATAAAGTTGTCGTTGTATCCATTGGAGTGATACAAATACCAGGTCCTTCATTCCTCTGTAATGAATTACCCAAATGCTCAATCGTCATGATAAAGAGCAATGCGGAGTGTGGATCATCTTGTTTCACACCCCGAGATGATTAATCTTTGGTGAATCCTTCCATTCAACAACAACGAAACATTAATGCTGGTGTACAGGAGCTTTGTCCACTGGATAAATGAAGTTCCACAATTCATTTTGGGAAGCACTGAAAACATGTACGACCAATCAACCCGATCGTACGCTTTCTCAAAATCGAGAAAGGTTGCATATGCTTCTTCACCACGATGAGTGGTCAAATACTGTAGATAACGCACGTAGCGAATGTGGTGGTGGATGGATCTTCCTCGCAAAAATGCTTTTTGATCCTCATGGATCAATTTCGAAAGCATTTTCTGAAATGGATACGCAAGTACTTTTGACAGCAATTTCACATCCACGCATATTAAAGCAATGGGACGATAGTTGCCAGGATCTGCTCGAAATCCACTTTTGTAAAGCAACGTGATTGCCGAACTACGTTGAGACCGCAGCAACGAAGTTGATGGTCAAAGACAATTTGCAAACATTCACCAAACACACTTGAAGCAAGTTGGTAAAATGCTGCTGGTAATCCATCCATTCCAGGTGCTGAGTGTCCACGCATGCTTTTTATGGCTCCTTCCATTTCCGATTTTGTCAATGGAGCAGGAAGGAACGATTCATCAGTGCTGGATAGTGTCTTTGTAATTGATCCAAGAAGCGGATGTTGTTTTTCTACGCAAGGACGCTGGCAGTCCAGCTGAACTTGCTTATCTCTCATTATACCACCCAGTGATCTGTGAACTGAAGATTGATATCGATCGATTTCTTTGAACCTTGTCCAGTTGGATTGAGTAATTCTTCCAAAGGCACTCTGTGACAGTTCGAATCAAGGGAGCAAAAAAAGTGTCGTGAGGATTGCTCCATGTTCTTCATATGATGATCGAACACAGAGTCTTGATAATACTTGGACGAGCTCGTCACTCGTTCATGGTAAGAATGAAGAGCTTCCTTGTACATTCTCTTTTCTTGGTCTTGATTTGACATTCAATAAGCTGAAGTAGCTTGTTCCAACTCTGATTGAGCTCGAACGAGCTCAGCTTCTTGTCGTCGAATCTTCTTTTGCATTTGTTGGAGAGAATGCTTCATGTGTTTCTTCCATCGTTCCCAAACCTTTCCGGGACAAGAAGATCCACGAAGCTTTGCCAAAATGAGTTCCGCTTCCACTTCGATCGCTTCTCGGATAACTGGATACCCGAATAACGAGAAAGGGCATTTCCAGTATCCACGACCCTGAAGTTGAGACGGACTTGCGAATTTGAGGATGTGTGCCAAATGATCCCCCGTGTCAAAAAGGGATTCATAACTGGAATTCTAGGAAATTGTACGGAATAAGTTTTCCGACAAATGATCTAATCCAGTCGATTACGTCTTGGCTGAGGTCCGGTCAAGACTCGTTCTTCAGGATGCTGTTGACCCCAAGCGTCGACGACACCCACGTTTGAAAGCCACTCCAAACATGAGAGCCGACTTGGTTCATGTCGATAAACACCACTTGAACAATCCAAATAGGAACACAAAGTTGTATTCAGATCTCCGCAAACGATATGAGAGGCATTTGCCTCGAACGATCCTGTTGTAAGGTGATCGAAAAAAGGTTTTCGCGCCGTTGGGTCCACTGGAGCGTATACAGTATGGATGTATAATGGTGATCCATGAACCTGAACCACCTAGCGAACCACCAAATATCGATCTTGGACTGTCAAGCCAGGAAAGTTTTTTCGGACAGTAGTCATAACACCGTTTACTCGATCCCTCGCGGGATGAGATTAAAGATGATTCGTATCACTGACAAAGGATTTACTTGCGAATGTCGACGTCAAGTGAAAACAAAAATCTCCATTTGATGACGATCCCGAAAACGAGTTTCTTGAACGCAAGAACGTGCGATTTCGTAAAAATGTGTTGGGTAACAAGATGACCATTCTTTTTTATTCCGTTCGTGTCGACGAAAATAGTGGTCGTGTTTGTCCAAGAGAAAGTGTCCGTTGAGCTTCCCTAGTCTGCCTCGCTGTATGCACTGGTTTGGATCCCATTTTTCTTTGATATATTATGCCATTTGATGCTGCTGTTTTCAAATATAGTAGAACTCTTATAGCTACATTCCGATGTTCTTTCTTGGGTTTCTACAAGTGTTTGCTTAGTTGGCACACAGAAAGCGCTATATCTATTTTGTTCCAGTAGATATGTGGAAAAGGGAACCAACCAAACAACGATACGGTCGGTTCGTCGTTCTCGGATCTTCTTTTTCCGTTCTGAAAAGGGACTGGCCTTGTATACATGGATTTGATACAGGTTTGGCGTTTTGTCGACCAAATCGTTCAATCATCCTTCTGATGTTTGATTCTTGGCTGATCTTCAGCTTCCTTCCTTTTCGGTCATAAATGACTTCGATACCTAAAACAAACCGGGCATTCCCGAGATCTTTTATCTTGAATCGATTTGACAGCTCCTTCTGTATGGCTTCAATTTGTTCACTAGTCTTTGCTCCGACCAGCATGTCATCAGAATATAGTGTGATGTAAATTATTGAAGTTCCTTCATGTCCGATCAATGTGCATTAGTCGGATCGGCATTGAAAAATGCCATGGCTGAAAATCCTTCGGATATTCTCTACCCATGACATCACTATGAAACACTTCCAACAACGATTTCGTCTTAGTGGTTCCAAAATCTGATTTCCGAAAAGCTTTAACTGATGATTTTCCATACGCACACCCTTCACAGATTTCGTCTTCATAATCATTATTTGACATTTTCTTTAATATCAGTCCGTTCACGCAAGTATCCATTTGTTTCAGCTTTCCCAAATGTAAATGCCAAAGTCGAGCATGCCATATATCGACGGTTACAGAAGGTACTGGTTCGTTCAACTGTCCTGCTATGTTGGAAACTTCGGCAGTCTTGCGTTCTAGGATGGAGAGCTTTCTTTTTCTTGAAATTTCAACAATAAGCACTTCTTCATCTTCGATTCTGCAACTTGATTCCTCAAATGAAATCTTCAGGCTCTTTGATTCCAACGCCGTGATGGACATCAATGTCCGATCTACGCGAGGTACATATAGTATATCCTCAAAAGGTATTGGTCTTGAATTCGTTAATATGACGCGTATAGTACCAATTTCCTTTGCTTCCACCTGTGCTCTATTTGCTACTGAAATGAGTACCGTTTTTTGCAAGAAGCGAATATCTGTAAATTCAACTTGAAACGGACACATGTGGCTACTGGCACCATTGTCCAGTATCCAGCCCCTGTGCGATATGTTGGAACAGGTGAATGCTTTTTCTACATATGTGCACTTCGATTCTTCCTGCAATCGATTTTCTTCTGCCCACATTGGTTACGATTGTAGAACGAACGTTTTATGGGTAATCACGGTAGTCACGGTAGTCACGTAATTATTTAATTCACAGATACCGAACGTGATTAACTGTGCGTGTTAGCACATTTTAGTTTAAATTTTGTCAAGTCGTCTCATTATAATTTTACTTGGTTTGTAACTAGCTACTTTATTCGATCATGAGCACTTTGCCGTGTGAGTATCACTGAGACATTGTTCATACCGACTACACAGGGATTCCATAAGCCTGCGCTTGGTATGGGTTCAAACCACTTACCCATTCCAGGGGAACTTGAGCTCAAGCCACCACCTTCAGGACCCGTTCGCTCTAACGATGATCCAAAAGCGGACCCCTAGTAGCTCATTTAGTATCAGAGGTCATAGAGTACTCATGGCCGCGCTGGAGTACCTGCAACGATTATTTTTATTGGCTGGATATGGAACAAGCTGTGGCGAAATTTATTGCAGATATCAATATTGTGCGATTGCCACTGGTTATCCATACTTTAGTCCGTTTATAGAATCATGGCATGCGATCACACCCATCGAGCTCATAAATTCTGTAGGACTCTATTCGATCCATTGGGATTGCAGGCAATGGAACGATCAAGAATTCCTATTGGGTATTCAAGACTCGCTAAAGACACAAGCACGGGCTTCCTTATCGCTTTTGGATTCGGCTCCTCCAGTGATACTTGTATTAATGGAAAAACTCTTGGAAATCAATGCGATTAAAGTGAAAATGAATGTGGGCAAAAAGAGTCGAGTTATCTCGTTTCGCAAACGGACATGCTCATTATATGGGATAGGGTACTAGAGGAAATTATTATACCTTAACGATTAGACATGATGCATCCAGATGTGCTTGGCATACTTCCTGCAAGCACTTCAACGCTAACACAGTAGTCGAAGCGAAGTTACCTTCGTTTTCCAGCCATATTGGGGTTTTGGACCAAAGCACTCATTTTCGCAATATGGTGATCCAGGACCTCCAAAGAGTTTAAGATGCTAATCATCATTTCACAACGGCACTTTGTCCATGATAAAGTGCTTAGCGGAACGGATGACGCGCGCGCTGTAGCAAGTGATACGGTCGTGCTCAAGTGAATGGCAATTGCTGGTAATACATTGGGGACAGATAGCTCTAATGGTCCAGTTGATATTGAAACAATCGCCGCCGCCGCTGCTCCACGGACTAGCACCTGTCATTACAATGACAGGGCTCAAGGCTATGAAGCCAGTGCTAATATACTAGCGTCGACTGAACCTTCTTTCCATATAATCGTTACCGCCATTCATGAGCAGCAATGCAAACACGTCGAGCTGATTCAAAGTCTTATCGAAGAGATGAAGCACTTCCCTTGAAAACCATAATTTTTCAGCTTTTTTTTCACGCACATAATGGTCCCATATTCCACTTCGCTTCCAAGGCACTTTCAGTTTGCTCTTTACGAGCCAATCCTTCGTATTCTTGATGCAGCATTACTTTTCCAAGGATAAAATCATGCCTTGTATATTCTCTATAATTTTCACGATGTTGTTATAATCGTTTGAAAGGCTTCCAAGCAATATTACCTATTGGTCATCAAAGCTGATTGAATCTTTAGAAGCTTGCATCTCCATGCACAGTACATCAAATTCACAAAAATGCTCCATCATGTTGCCACCTTGCCGCATCTTAAACTCATGGAGTTTCAGGCGATTCTGCATCCGGTTATGCACGCCATTCCAGACAAAAAGTTCCTCAAATTGTCCCACACTTCAGTAGCCGTATTCGCGCTTCGAGCCATTGATTGAAGATTCGGGATGGTTAGAGACGCGAAGATAGCAAACGCCTCATGTCGCCGACTTTCCACAGTTCAGCGGCTAGACCTTCGCTGCTTGGAAATTTAAGTTCGTCGAGATGGTCCAATAGACACTTCTTCATAAGCTTCAGTCGTGCGATGAACTCCAACGTAAAGTAGTTGTTCTGTTCCATCACATCGTTGATCATTCCTCTGAAGCTTGGGCTCATAACCTATTGTTTGGTGTTGAGAGGAAAATGGAAAGTAACTTATGACAGCAGTTTTTGGCCGGAGAAAAAAAACGCCAATCAAAAACCGAATATTGACTTTATATTGTTTTGATTGGGCAGCCAGTTCTTACAGCAGTTCGTGGCCGATTTTAAGTGCACAAAGTGAAACAGGTCAGTTCGCGCCTATAATACAATCGATCAAATGTCTGTGGCTGGAATTTTACAATTTCTTTGTACTAGATGCCAACCAAGACATACAGCGAGCAAGGTGTTCTTGCTGCCATCGCCGAGCGCAAATTCGGTGCGAAGATAGTGGACCTAGTGGCGAAGTACAAGATTCCCGATCGCTCCCTCCGCCGGCTCATCAACATGGAGAAGAAGGGTAATCAGAAGAAATGGAGCGGTCCTCCTCCGGTCCTCGGTAACGCACTCGAAAAAGACCTTCGGGATTGGGTGATCGGGATGTAGCGCAAAGGATTTCCTCCAATGCGCGATATCCTCATTAACAGGGGGAAGCGTATGTACGCTCTTCTCTACGGACCGACGCGCGATGCTGTGACGATCGGTTGCGGTTGATGCGACCACTTTTTCAAGAGGTTTTCCGAGCTTGCCATCAGAAACACGCAGATCATCAAAAGGGTTTGCAACGGCGTTTAGTACAACGCAGTGGTGAGCTTTTTTGGACGCTGTGCGCGCGCGATCATCGAGGAGAACGCCGGTCCAAGTCACAATTTCAACTTGGACGAGACGGGGTTCGTGAAAAATTTCAAAACGAGGAAGGTTATTGCGGTTCGGGGATCAACGAATATCTGGTCTCAAAATGTTGAACCAAGCTTTCATCTCACCATGGTGGCGTGCGTGTCTACTGATGACTTCGTTGTGCCACCGGCATTCATCGTACCGGGGAAGCGACTAAACCGAGACTTTCTCGATGCGTGTAACATCTCCGGCGCCACAATCACGACCTCGGCAGCTGGATTCATGA
>CACSLJ010000412.1:0-19855 GCA_902706625.1 Albugo laibachii | reverse complement strand
TTGAATAAACACGGTCTATTATTCGCTCGTCTCGAATTGTCGTGTGCACTTGGCCAGTATGTTTTTTGAAAACCTAGCATTGAGTTCTCAATGAGGAACATATTAAATTGGTGAATTGGCCGTCGAAGTCTCCAGATCTGATTCATAGAGAACTTGTGGTCTATCATTAGTAGGAAAGTTTATGCAAATGGAAGGCAGCCTGATAGTGTACAAGCATTAACTGTGTCTTTAATGGATAAGTGGGAAACAATTCCGAATGAAAGTTTCACGTCGCTAGTGGATTCAATGCCCCGTCGGTGCATTGAGGTGACCGAAAATAAAAGAATAAGAAACATTACTAGGTTGCCAACAATCTTTTGTTGGATTTTATGCTTGATTATTGCATTCGAAAAAGGTGATTAAATTGTCGCAGGGTAAAATCAGAAATTTGTATGTAAGGTACCGCTTGAATGCGAGATTAGTTGTGATCGCTTAACTGGATATGTATATTAAACTTTTCATTACATATCTAAGCGGCAGCTCCTAGTTCCAAAAATTGGAAGAGTTACGGCCACAACACGGAGAGTTGATTGATCTTGGCGCGGAGTGTAGTAAGTCCCTAATCATGATACAAAAGTTTTGCGAAGAGGTTGTGAATTTAAGGAAAAGGAGTGTGAATATAGTAACTCCCTATAAATAATGAGCAACATTTACCAGTTTGATCTGCGTTGAATATTTTGGAGACGCCGAACTCCTGTGCTGCGCGCCTAACGATCTCGCCGAATTGTACTGCGACCGAGCTGGACTTTTCGGATGTTTTTTGACCTTGAGGCGTTCGAGTGCGTGTACTGAACTTGTGTCGGCGCTTGAACAGCTTCTGCCATGAGGGAGTCACATGAAAGTTGTCAATGCCGTTCTTCTCTCCAATTATAAGAGCCTGTAGCTGCAGCATAGTTGAGGACATGGGAACAGCTTCAGCACGTAGCTCGTTCACCCAGACGACAAGCTGCTGCTCATGGCTAACTGAGAGGGTCGTGGCAGTGCCTAGATCGTACTGCTTCTTCTTGTGAGCGAGACGTGGCGCTCGACAGAGGAACCAGATCGCTGCAGTGTCCAAATGTGGTATGCTCCACAGTTTCATCATTTTTGGTCGTATACTATCTGCTTTTCCGTATAAATGCTTTCTGCTCATTATCAAGACTGATAGCACTTGAGTAGATTTAAGAAGTACGCGTTAATATATTGATTTGAAGGTCTTTAGTTTGCTGTTAGCTAATCTAAACCTTACAATAAACTATCAAGAGCTAATGCTGCTAACATTACTCTAAAATCTGTGTAAATTTTGTCAATTTAAATATGAGACATCCTTCTATTTCGATGATTTTTTGAGGCACATTCAAAAATGAAACATAAAAAAGACAGCAAAAGCTTGCGAAAATTCAAGCGCTCAGCGCAATTCTAGGCGACATAATGAGTATCTGTGTGTCAGAACCATGACTCAGAAGCCAGTGGTCTGCCACCAACTCTTTCAATCGCCACTGATTGCCTCGGGCGTGAAGTCGTAGGGAATCTTCCGATGTGAGTCAGAGCGAGGAAACCAAACACAATAAAAACTTTTGCCAGAGTTGTATTCTCCCAGAATGACACAGCAAACAATAATATAGGAAATCTCCATGGACTTGACAATCCATTTTCACACAAAACACTTACATTAAAAAAAAGGTTGCTGACCTGCGCCGGTGTTTTCAACTTCACACTGGCATGACTCGCCAGCTTCAGCGGCTTTGCTTTCGCCGCTTGTGGTGCACCCGCTGCTGCTGGGGATGATCTTTGTCTGATTTGCATCAGCAGATGCCCTCTGCATAACCATCGTGATCGATCTCCACTGCTCTTGTCATCACAGTGCAAACCTCCGAGTCCGCTTTTATAGACAAGCTTGAGCAGTCGTGTTTGCTTTTCGATTTGTCGATGGATACGTGCTCCACAGCCTAATGCACGAATTGCACAACAAACAAATCACAAGCAATGATTATTATCAGCTGCCAGCACTTTCATATGCAAATATGCGAATAAACGAACCATCTCTTCACACACTAATTAACCAGCATTACATGCATTTACATCCGAATGCTGCATGGATTTTTCCAACATCTCGTGGTCAATCTCAGCGTGTGTCGTGTACTTGTGCCACGGGGGATGTAAACTCGGGACGTTGACGAGAGGATGCCACCGATGCGATAGACGACAGCTGCTGTTCAGGAGCCGCGTTAAGATGCTAGAGGTGCCCTTGGTATGTTCTACATCGCAGCAAATAAATATCCTTTCCACTGTGAGTGTGGAAGCATTGCATGGCAGCCAAAATAAAACAGTACTTACTGAACGCTTTCGGTGTCGTGCTTGCGATTAATCGCTTCGCTTTATGGCTTTTGCTTCTTCACGTACGGCCGTCGACAGCCTGTAGAGCATCACAGCCATACACCCGTGCGTGCCGAATTTGGGCTCGAGAACGCACCAGACACGTATGCTCCTTCAGGCCGACCATGCAAGCATACCAGTCAACCTCATTCCTTTGCAGTATTTAACATAACAGCGTTCATAACTGTGCATGTACCATGCTGTGTGAATTTTTCGTTAGGACACGTGATCCACGAATCCCGTATTTGTCTCGTTTCCTCATCGAGGAAATTGCTCTTGTGCACATCGGTGTATACAGCACACATTTCAGAGTACTAACATTAGTTATCTTCCTGACTAATTTCCTACGAACACATTACAGTAAAACCTGTCTATACGTAAGCCTCTGGACCGGGTCAAAGCTAAAATTTTAAATAGGTAGAGCGAAGTATTACCAAACACATATTGATGTGTGTTACGTATCTTTTATAGACACCAGATACCGTATCTAACAGACCGAATCGGTAAAAGATCTTGATACACGCACTTAACGTTTTTTCGAATACTAGGTCAGAGCAGATCCCGAAGCAGTCACGGGGATCTGCTACTGCAAAACACTTGTTAGTCCGGACGAAATGTCGGTACGGACACTAGTATTGACCAATCAAAATCTTCCGTGCTGATTTATTCAAAAACATTTGTTGGTACGGACAGTACCACATAAAACGGTACCATGAGCCGCTAATGACGGTACAGCGATTTGCAGCATTTTGCTGGTGGTCGCAGCTCTTGAAGGTATCGGATCGGAATACGCATTACGTCATGATATGACGTAAGATGACCCACATTAATGATTTAAGAGAAAAAAAGCCAATCAGCTAATTGCATGTCGTATTCCACCAATAGACAAACAGGTATGTATACTTGTCATGTTCGCATGTATAGAACAGGGCTTAGACTAGCTAACGTGAACTAAGAGCCTGAAAATAACACGCTTTCCATTTTACTTTGTTCTGTTCATCATCAATCAAAACAACAAAAGAAATATAGTCATGCCACGTGGACGAAAGCGGTCTCCCCGTGGACAAGGCCGACAAAAGATCAAGTACAGCCGAGCGAACGAAACCATTGGGAAGTAGCTCGATGTGATCATCCACCTCTACCAGAAAATGACATGCAACGGACTCTGGACGAGTTTTACGGTCACTGACGCCTGAAAAAAGCGAGACCAAGCGCAAATTGATCTACACGTGGGCGAAGTATCGCAGGCACATTGAGGACATGTGTCACGTCACAACAGGAGCATCACAGAAATCGAAGCGTGAGAAAGGGACGGCAAAGGCGGTTTTACGGGAAGGAGAAGAGGCGATAAAACTCTGGGTGATTCTCTTCGAAGAGAAGGGATCCCCATCTCAGCGCTCATGCTGCAGCTGAAGGCTCAATGAGTTGTGGAGGACGAGGGCGTGCTAAGCGACGTGCTCACTGGTGCGTGCTCTTGGACGAACCTGCTCCTTAAACGGCATTGTCTCTCGTTCCGCAGAAGAACTTGGCAAGGCCAGCAGACACCGCCAGACATGATGGCAGCAGCGGAAACATTCGGGGTCTCGGTTGATTGCGTTTGTTGTGAGCTCAGTGTTACAAAGATCCACAATGCCGATCAATCTGAAATCTTCTTCGAGTACCTACCGAGGCTAACAGTGAGCAGAAAGGGAGAGAGAACCGTATGGGTGCACTGCCGTGGGAAAGAAAAGCATCACTTCACAGCCACGTTTCTGGGAAACTCGGACGATAAGTAATACCCCGTTCTACGTACTCAAGACTCCTTCCTTGAAGAGCAGCGACACTGAGGAGAGAATTGCAACAGACCGAAACGGTTTCGGGGTGTTTCTGTTGAAGGGCATCAAGGTGCTGTCAGAGTCCTTGAGCGCGTAAATCTACGGGAACAGGTGTGGATGGTGGAACTTAGCGTTGTCCATTGAATTCCTGCACTACCATTTCTCTGCACGCGACTCGGAGGAACCAGTACTGCTTCTCTGGGATGACTTTTCAGCCCATTAGACCGAAGAAGTCGCCCAGTACGTGGAGAACCTCAACGTGTTTCTCCTCAAGGTTCCTCTGCGGTTAACGTCGGGCTGTCAGCCAGCAGACGTCGCAATGTTGGGGCCCCTAAAGCGCAGGATTCGTGGCAAGTGGGTTCAGTTTGTGGCTCAGTAGCTGAAGGATCACGACGCGAAGGCCAACTAATCGCTGTTCAAGTTACTACCTCCGTCACGATCCGATGCAGTCAACTGGGCGTGCGAATCGTGGCAACAACTGGGCCCGTGGATCGTTAAGAGCGGCTTGAAACAGCGTACGATACCCGACAACATCCCAGAGCTGTACCAAGATGAGCTTGTTGGGCTATAACATATTCAATAGTGATTGCTGTAACTCTTAGCGAGGCTTATTACGTCATTGAGGATGTTGTCTGATAACTGCATTTATCACACATAAAAGATCTTCATAAAAAGCTGCGGGTCTTTTTATGCATGTATGAAAGCAAACATGAGGTTTTATTACTTAGCAAGGCTTTTCAGCTTGTATGAAAACATGGGTGTCTGGACTAACAAGTGTTTTGCGGTAGTAAAAAGCATGTAAGATATCAAAGTTAACTTTACTTAAATACTTAAGTGCGATTTGTTAGAGGTTGAGGAATAGCCTCTATAGCTGAAGTTGAAAGCGGTGTCTCAAGTGAAGTCATGAGTACCAACGAAGATATGTACGTGGAGCTAGAGGCAATAGCACCCGACTCCAATGCGCGAAGGCACAAAAGGATATTTCGGAAATTGGATCCATAGGGACCCTACGTTGGAGAGCTAACGGAAGAACGAGTCCGACGAATGATTGGGGATTGCGAGATGGTGGATGTTTCGGGAGAGGATCGGATAGCCAACGCGCCACAACTCCCCAGACACCTGATGTACAATGGGGAGACATCAAAAGACAAGAGGGAGTGTGTGAAGAAACACCAAGATTATTACAAAACGTTGCTGGCTTACAAAACATGTCATAATAAAGCGTTCGTCATGCCGTTATCAGCTTGCGTGGAAGTATGGCCAAAGAACAGATCCTAAAGTTTGAGATGGAAAAATCTGCAATGGAAGTAACGGAACAAGACTGGATTGGCTACTTTCGGGAAGCAGGAGAGCCGGATCGCGTGGATTTGACAAAGATTGATGCAGAGATGCGCAAACTAAAGCTCAATTTCACTCTGATCGATGCAAACTCACGATTATTTCGACTGCGATATCAAATATATCGCGTGTTGGATCATCATGGCCTACAAGATTACGTGGAACATGCGGATACAAAAAGTATTGTACAATGGATGGTGGATGCGCTGGAACCGCCAACGTTCAGGCGAAAAGGAGTGGAAAAGTTGGGAATGGACGTTTATAAATCAAAGAAGAAGAATCCCATAGTATTCTGCAAATGGTGCGAAGAATTGTTGAAAAGTAACATGGAGTGAGAATCAGCACCAATGCAAAACATCATGTCACACAGCCGTGAGACGAAAGATGTGAAGGCGAACAAGTTGGTGCAACGAAACAATCCCAGAAGTAAAGGCGAGAAGTCTTCGATTGTTGGTTCGATTGTTGGATCAAGCAGGAAACAACGGTTCAAGTGTTTAAAGTGCGATAGTACAGAGCATTCTGTTCTTAAATGTCCCGCATGTGCGCCGGGAGAAGCTAAAAGATTGCTGAAATAAAGGAGTATTCCCTACGCAGAAGGGAAAGTAAAAAAAGTGGTTACGCGTGATAGCAGTGGAGAGGTCATGACGAAGGTGGATGAAATCGAAAATTTTAATACACTGCTGAATTCAGGGTCGGATTGTCGGATGGTATCCGTTGGTCTAGTCAAAGTTCATTCGGCTGCGAAATATCTACCAATCAAAGATGTGAAGATGCCGTTGAAGATAGCCACCGTGGGGAAGACGCCACTATGGGTAAAAAGAAGTGTGCTTCTAGCCTGTGTAGAGTTCACTACAAATTGAGGACCGCTCTTTTGGCGCAATCTGGAAGTCAGGGTAAACTAAGAAGATGAGTCGCTCTCTTTACTTATGGATAGAAATCTCATGGAAACAATGGGGTATTCAGTGGCGGCGATTTTGCAAGGAGCAAGAGAGAAACAGGCTATCTGGGATGCTTCCGTCGATGGCTCTACAGCAGTTCAGAATCCAGTAAGTAACGCTTTGCAAAGCTGCTAGGAAAGGTTGTATGAAGACCTGGATGATACTGTCGATGAAGAAGATGGTGTCCTTTCACCCCCGAAGTGAAGCATATCAAATCTCAGCAAGACACTATAACTAGCATATTGAAGGAAAAAGTACACGAGGTGCAAGAAGGGGCCGCAATGGAGTCAGTCGATCTGTTCATCAAGTATGGGGATATACTTCTTGTGGAATTTGCCGCAGACCCTCCAGTGAAAGTAACACCATTGCAAGTCATATTCAAGGAAGGATTCACCCCGTTCATGGCGAAGTCGAGACGCTATCCACCGCTTCATCGCGATTATTTGGATAAACGTCTGGCCGACCTGATGAGGCACTATTTGCTGTATCATAATCCGGATTCTCGATGGGAAAGGCCACGCGTCTTATCGTATGATGGTGGAATTACGGGCGATAAATGCAGTAACCGTTCCGATGGCATGGCCAATGCCACATCTGGAAGTAGTTCTGGCGAATTTGGAAGGATAAAGATGTTCTTTTTTTTAAAGTGTTTCGATTTTACTGGCAACTACCTTTACATCCAGATAGCCGAAACTATTTTACAGTGGTGCCACCGAATGGAATATTCACGGCATATCGAGTCATCATGGGATCGTCCGATGCTGTTGCTTACGCACTGAAAATAAGATTTTTAAGCGAGGGTATAAATCATTGTGCGAGTCACGTACAAGGCTTTTGTGAGCTTGAACCCCCAGAGACTGAGGCAGAACTCGAGCAGTTTTTATGTGCCGTAAATGGGACGCGAAACAACATCCCGAATTACACCACACTCGTAAAAGATCTGCAGGACGTTCTGCAATATGCGACGGAGTCGGCAGGAAGTAGAAAGAAAAGGAACTTTATGAACGTGTTGCTCCAGGACCATGGATGGAGTTCCAAGCACGATGCGGGCTTACAACTGATCAAAGGGGTCCTTTCTGCAATGGTGCCCATGGCGCATCCAAAAGACACATGGGACATGTGCCTGTATACAGATGCATCTCAAGATCATTGGGGGGCTATCATTACACAAGTGGAACCGGGAGCATTATCAAAGCCTAGAGCTGAACAGAATCACTTTCCGCTAGCTTCTGTAAGCGAGTTGTTCAAAGGATCTATGCTGAATGGGAGACGATTGAAAAAGAAGCGTTTGCTATAGTGGAGACATGCAAGCGAATGGAATACTTGTTGCTGAGACAAAAGGGATTCCATCTCTTTACCGAACATCGAAACCTACAGTTTATTTACGACCCAAGAAGTGCTGATAATGCGATAGCCCGAAACATGATGGAAAAACTACAACGAGGGTCGATGGTCTTACAAGCGTTTCGTTATACTGTGGAGCATGTGGCCGGAAGCGAAAATGTATGCGGTGATTTGCTTTCACGACGGAGTAGACCTAAATATAACACAGAGCGGGTATCCGGTAAGTGCTGTATCAGTTGTCAGTAATGTGTCGACTCTAGAAACAACGGATTTTGAATGGCCGTCAGTGGAGGAGACCAGCGCGATATAAGAAAGTGCACTTGTGGTGGTGCAAAAAGCCACAAACTATACCATGGACGCGGTAGAGTTAGTTTGGGTGGATGCACAAGGACGTAGATGGATACCAGATAATGATATGGATTTAGCGCAGCGATTATGTGTCATAGCTCATGCAGGTGCAGCAGGGCATCGTGGGGCTGCAACGACATATAAAATTATGGCGAAAAATGTGGTATGGAAAAGCATGAAAGATGACGTGCAGAAGTTTGTCAACAAATGTCTACACTGTTTGGTGGTCCATGTGGGTAAGAGGTGAACGAGACCGTACGACGAAACTCTGTGTGCGACAAAACCGAATTCGATCATCCATTTTGACTACCTGTCTATGCGACGAGGCTTGGATGGTTTGCGTTACGTACTGGTGTTGAAGGACGGGATGAGCAGATTCTGTGAATTTATCCCAACCACCGTTGCCAATACAACGGTTACCTTTAACTCTTTGATGGGTTGGTTCAAGCGGTATGGTATAGTGCTATTGTGGGTATCCGATCAAGGATCGCATTTCAAAAGCGAAGTGATGGAGAAGCTACGAAAGCTGCTCGGTGCGCAGCACTATTTCGTTACGGCATACTGTCCAAGGGCAATTGGATCGGTAGAAGTACTGAACAGGCAATTGTTGAAGGCAATGCGGTCGCTATTGAACGAAATTGAATGACAACCAATTGGGTAATGGCCGCGGTTTTTGTCGCTTCTTGTGAGTCGAGCATCAACCTCCTACCTTCAAGTCGACTAGGTGGTGTTGCCCCGTTGATGGATTTTACTACTCTCTCTCCACGAGATCCTATCAGCTTCATCTATCAGCCGGATGAGCTGCTAGGGCTGTCTACCTTTACAGAGCATGATATCAATGAGAAACAAACAATACACATGCAAAATCTTCAGCATACAATTGACGCTTTGCACAAGCAAGTGTCCGAAACAGCGAAGAAAAAGAACGACGCGGCACGCCGAAGACACGAACAGAAGCATAGCGTACATGCTGTGAATTTTGAAATCGTGACTTCATCTTATCGGAAAATGTCACTCGACGCGACAACAACTTAATCCTCCATTGGAAGGGTCCTTACCGGGTGGTGGCCACGATTAATGGCTGGACGTACGACATACAAGAACTTGTCGCCTCTTTGATATCATCACGCGGCATATAACCCGTTTGTAGTTTTTCAGAGAAAAATATCTCGGGGTTACACAGGATTTGCGGGACTATGCTACTTATGCAAATGATGGGCATTTGGCCCAGCGTTTTCTGGACTGCAGAATAAATCCCAATACACATTAATGGGAGATGTTAGTCCAGTGACAAGAATTAGACGAAGTCGAAAATAGCTGGGAGCCTGCGCGTATCCTCTTGGAAGATGTAACCATTTTATTGGCACGGTGGGTACGTAATGAGCTTAAGGCGGAGGACTTGCGAAGTTTCATCCTCATTGAAGCTTCCAGCAGGAGAGGGAAATGATGTCTGTTACGTATCCTTTACAGAAACTAGATACCGTATCTAACACACTGAAGCGGTAAAAGATCTTAATACACGCACTTTACGTTTTTCGAATACTAGGTCAGAGCAGATCCCGAAGCAGTCACGGGAATCTGCTAGTAGAAAGCATAAAAGATATCCCATATATCCTCCCCATTACGATATTGTTGAGGCTAAAACAACAATTTTGTAAGATTTACAAAAAATAATACTGAGGGCTTGAGCGCTCTTTTCTGAACGTGCATGCACCGCACCTTCTGTTCCTATTAAATCACAACTCACACCATTTACCGAAAACACTATTGAATATTAATCATAATTCAAGCTTTCTGTTTAGCTGCGAATTTGAACCAATCATTGCAAAGTCCAAATAGTAAACAAAGTGCTCCAAAAGTTTTTAAATGACAGCTCTAGCAGGTCAGATTGGGACTGAACGTTGCCAAAAGATGAAACACAATCCCACCTTCATTCAAAATCAGCTTTCGCGGTGGTTAGAAAACCTATGACATATCAGACAGCCAAGTGATAGATTGAAGCTCCTCAATCGAACCATCAAATTTGTCTCACAGCCTGAAAGGATCAACCCAACTGTAATGCGTCAGAAACAATCGAAGCTTTCCTTGATGGAGAGAACATTGATTACATGGACTAATCTTAATTGATGAAGAATTTTTATGTCCGGAGGCATTATCATACAAAAAGGGAATCTCTTTCTGAGCCGCTTTTACCCAAACGAAAGCTTCAATTTTTCAAATGGATGGATGCATTCATTTAAAATAGGCACCACATTCTTCAACCAGACGTTTTAGGGAGAGTGGATCTGTTGATATGGATGCTCTTGCTTTAGCTTTATCAGCTCTTCAAGCAAAACTTGATACTCTTGATCTCAAAGACATCTCTAACATGCATGAGAATGGTTTGCAGTATCATATGTACCAGAACACTAAAGGTTGCAAGCACGGAAAAGTTCGTATCAGCGCAGTTATCTGTGCAAATGATGATGGCAGTGATAAACTACCAAAACTACCACTTGGAAACGTTGGTAATTTTCGAAATGCTCTGATGCTTCAAAAACATCAATCTGGACAGTCTCAACTTCAAATACAGTGCCAACAAAAATCCTCGATGACTATTGCTTACTTTGAAGGATAGTAGAGATGGTTCAATTCAAAAATGTAGGGAAGAGGATCTCAACCGAAATTCGACAATGATATTGGACAATTGCCCTGCGCACACAAAGCTGAAAAATATGCCTCCACTTTCAAATACTGAAGAATTTCATCTATCTCCGAATATCACATCTAAACTTCAGCCTTTTGATGCTGTTATTAATCGTTGCTTCAAAGCGTATTATCGTCGAAGTTTTTATCAACGGCTACTGTTAAATGTTGAGAATGGCATTGTGAACCGAATGAAAGTTGACATGCTTGAATCATTCAAAATGTTCATTGAAGCCTGGATAAATGTAAAAGCATTCACTATTCGCAACTGCTTTCAGCTCTGCAGCATTAGAACTCGTTTGATAAGTACTCCAATTATCCCTGCGGAAATGATCGATGACCCAGCTCTTATTCAAGAACTAGATGATCAACTTGCGCAATTCCCATTCAGCGATCTTATGGATATCAAATTTCGTCTTAACCATCCATCCGAAAGAGAGACACATATCCTCCCCACTGATGATGAAATTATACAACAATTTAATGGGCAAAAACAGGAGAATCTTTCATCCTATGAGATGGATGACAGCAACCAAACGAAGAAATTATTCTCCCTCGGAACCTCTCGAACTACTTGATTTGACTTCGGCTCACAGGTCATTTCTTGCTCAAACAACTTTAGATAAATACTTTTCATGATTTAGCATATTTTTCTATATGAATTTGGTCAGCTAAAATTATCTGTCTAAATTGATTAAGCTATGGTATGTCTCCTCAGGTAAAGTGTCTATCAAGAGTAAGAGTTAGCGCGTGTATTTCCATCATTCTTGTGGTGTTGCGAAAATAATAAAGGTCATTCGGAAAGATGTCCAAGTTATAGTCATCACGATTGAAAGTTTTATAGCTTCAAAATTCTTGGGACTGAAGAAAAGCGATAACGTAAAGCTTTCGACAGGTTATAACCAAATTCTATACCGCCTTTGTTTAATTATACCTGACTGACATGTTTGAAAAAAACAAATCCTGCGAAAATGAATGTGCATTAAATTATGGTGGCGACTTAAGTTGTGCTGGATAATGTGGTCCACAATTGTTTCAATCCTGCAGATGTCCGTATGGGCAGTGATTTTTGCCTAAATGTGCGCGTAAAGTCGATAGAATAGTCGCAGTTGACCGCGATTGGGAATTGAGCGTGCAGGTGGTTTGTTTTTTCTAGAGGTAATGATTAATAGAGAAGGTGGTCCTGTTTATCAGTAAAGCCCGGTGCCGACCATGGCTTACGTGTTTCATTGCATATCTAGCTCATAACTACTTATCAAACCCATTGTCTGAGTCAATCTCTTCCAGCATGGTGTCCAGCAAGCTGAGTGTCGCCAGCTCACTCACGACAAAGAACGCAGGTTCTTTCTCGTCTACCACTGCCGTGTGTGTTGCGCCATACCCGCCACTGATAGTTTTAATAGAAAGGTGATCCCAGGCGGAGCGGATCCAATCGCCAACGTTCTCGCGCTATGGCGCTTTCATTTTAGACGGCTCACCAACGCGCCACTCTTCAATCTGTCCACGAACAAAGCCGATCCATTGCGCGAAGATTTGGTCCATGAAAGGCTTCATCCAACACACATCTACCGGTCGGCAGACAGAAGTGTAGCCGGGAGGCACCTTTAACATGATGACGTTGATAGCTGTAGCGTAGTTGCGTACTGGCTGTATCCAATGACCGCTGAAGTCGTCGAGCAAGAGAAAGACTGGAATGATCATGTCAGGACGCGAGCTGAAGAACGTCGCGAGAAACTTGAGCTACAGATTGGAATTCCACCCCGTCTTCTTGTTGCCGTACACGTGCATCTTCGTGCAATCCTAGATGTTTTGCATTCGCTTCCACAGACAGACCCCAGAGCCATTTCGTTGCACTCGGTTCTCCTCAGCAACTAAGAGAATCTGGGAGGCGAAAGATTTGCAGACGATTGTAGGTGGGTATTTGGCGCCGTCTAAGTCAGCGAGCGGCATGAACGTAACACGCTCCTTCTCTTTGCCACCGCAGAGAACTCAAACAGCCTTCTCTCCTCTCTTTGTGAGCGTGCGAGTTGGTATGTATCAAAAAAAGCAGACTGCAATATAGTCAGTATGAGGGGCGATGTGGTAGATGGTGAACAAACGGACAAAGACACACCTATTTGGTTGGCGTTGTAGATCTTCGAGACACCAAGGTCGCTCTCCATTTGCCGCACAGTCTTACCAAAATTGACCGCCAATTCATCAGCGTCAGCGGTAGTGATATGTCCTTTATGTGTGCGCTCGCGAATGCTGAATTTATGTCGGTTCTTGAATAAATTTAGCCAAGTGGTTGAGGCTGTGAAGCTTGCTGTCTCGCTCGCTCTCGTCACTCGCGCGCTTCCAGCTGCACCATCATGGTGGTGATAGGCACGCCAAATCAACGCAGCTCGTTTACCCAGGTGACGATTACACGCTCATCGTCAGCAGACAAAATGGTTGCGACACCGAGACTTCGCGCTTCTTCTCTGCTTGTACAGGTGACGTGCACACCCGTTCGAGCGCCTGTCTGTCTCGTATCCACTGATATCTTAGCTTCCTTCGACTGTCAAATCTGCTGCAAGCCATATTGGAATAGAACTTACGAATGACCGCGGACATGTCGCCAAGCTCATCAAAGCTTGCCACCACGAAAATTGTGACGAGCGGTAAACGAATTGCACGCGGTTCTTGTTCTGAAGCCGTCCGAGTGACTTGCGTGCCATCAGGTTAATGTAGACCACTCGATTATACGAGATCAGATAGCGTGGTGGAACATCAAACAGGCACTTTCCTTTTTTGTCTGTTTTAACTGAATTTGAAAGGCCATGTTAATCTAAAACGGTGATTGGCTAATATTGCATTGTCCGTTACAAAGAACGTCAGTAATAAGTAAACAAAGGCGGTAGGTCCCAACTTGGACCAGCCAAACCGTACAACTTTAAAAAGGTAATACCTTTAGACAGTATCAATTTACACAGGCTTTACTGTAATTCAAACTGTGGTTGTAGTAATGTAAGCTTTCAGTTTGATGCACACGACCAGTTTAGTGCACTCAAGTGTTGTTTTACAATACTATAAGCAAGAAAGAACAAAGTGTTTTGATTGGTTCGGGTTCCCCGTGGCCGTTTACATAGAACTGCATGTCTCGACCATGTTTGGTTAAATATCACTTGTCAATGCTAACGCTCAACCTCCAATAATTTCTGACCCTTACGAATGGATATACACCGTCCAAAACGCAGCTGACGTTCACTGCCGTTGGACTGCGTACCTCACAAAAACAAGATGACGCACCGCCGATAATACACCGATGAAGCTCTCGATGACGCCTTTCGGCGCGTGTGCAACGGTACGTCTGACATCATCGTATCCCCTCAGATACGTGTTCCGTTGCGCACTCTCTACAAGTATGTTAAGATCCATCGAAGCAACGTGCTGATGCCACCGCTTTATACGACGCCACCCTGAGCTGACTAATAGACAGGCGCAGACAATCTCGCGAGGAAGGTGTGCGTGCACTGAAGACAATCTCAGCGTTCTCTTCCACACGATGGAGAGGCTCGTGATTGAGTATCGTCTCGACGCAAGCCGCATCGCCAACATGGACGAAACAAGCTTCCTTACGTGCCGACAAACCACCAATGTGTTCTCCCTTCGTGGTTCGCGCGATGAGTGGTCGCGGTCCATTTCCACCAACTTCCATCTTACTGTCGTTGCGTGCGCCAATGCTTCCGGTTTCGATCTCACTCCACTCTTCATCCTCTCCGGAGAGCGTGTGAGCCGCAACCTGATGGACGACTGCTTGGTCAGCTGGACTCGGATTACCTGGACAGCCAGTGGTTTCATCAACCGCTTAGTTTTTTTTCGCTGGGTAGAGATGTTCTCTAACTCGGTACCGAATACAGCGACTCGTACACATTTGCTCCTATTCTATGTATAAATGTCCCATTTGTCTGTCGAATTGGTTGCGCTATACGAACGACTCGGAATTCTCTTTGTGTGCCTTCCTGCAAACGCAACACACTTGATCTAGCCGTTGGATATTGCAGTGTTGTATGCCTACAAGACGAAGATTTGCACTCTGGTTTGCCATTATATGATGAAAACAGGGTAGTCTCTTTTTAGCAATATTGGCATCGGATCTGCATCTACATATGTTATTGTCTATTTTTAAGTTCCCATTCGATTGACAAGCGGGCTACGATTTATATTTAAGCGAAGCATGGAATCAAGCGATATCTGGGCGAAATTGAACTGCGCGGTTCAAAACAGCTGGTATCTTCCCTCTATCGTACCCGGAATGGCTTGGAGAGTTGAATTGTTCGATAGTGGTGGGGCACGATAAGCAGCTCAGAGAGCAAAGTGTCTTATCCACCGTCCAGCAGTGGTATCAGAAGTGTTAACACTTCCAGTGAAGGAGCAGACAGAGAAAAGAAACAAGAGGAAGACTATTGACGTTGCTAGAAGGCTCCTGACACGCGACGACTTGCAACAGATCACCGCAGCGCCTTCAAAGCGCAAGAGTTCTGACTTTGTTGAGCAGCAAGTGGGTGAGTGTGTTGTTTGACATCTCTGTAAGAAGGATACCCTGTCTAAAGTAATACATTTCTCTTTGTGCCACAACTTCTTATTGACTTCGGCGTGGGGGAGGGTATAAATTGCATGCTTGACGAAATGCTCATCCGACCTTCTGAGCATAAAAATAGTACGAAAAAATACTGCACTAAACTGAAACGAATAAAGTCGTCATTTTTATCTTCTGGGAATGTCTGTGTGCTGGCATTTGACTCAAAAAATCCGAATAAATCAGTCGAGGAAGCCCTAATTCTGCTAATTCGAGTCATTCTTTTACCTTTTCGATCAGCCAAAACGCTTAGCTGCAAGGATCTTTCTCCGCAAGCATTCGAAAAGCTGCACAAAACTGAAGGTTTACGTTAGTGTGAAAATTGGTACGTCCGGACGAAATGTCTGTACGGAAACTCGTTTTGACCAATCAAAATCTTCCGTGCTGAATCATGGAAAACATTTGTTGGTTCGGACAGTACCACATTGGTCGGTACTATGTACCGCTAATGACGGTGCAGCTACTTGCAGCATTTTGCTGGTGGTCACGGCGAAATTGTAATGCCGCGTGAACGAAAGCGGGCTTCCGTTGGACAAGGCAGAATTAAGATCAAGTACAGTAGAGCGTGCGACACGTATGGGAAGAAACTCGATGTGGGTCGCATTTCATAGAATGTGATCCGCGCGAAGTGAAACGGCATTTACCACAAATAACAGGTTTTCAAAAATTAAAGTTGCGGGCACTTTATGCATGCATGGAAAGCAAACGCGAGGGTTATTCGTTAGAAAAGGTTTTCTGTTTGTATGAAGACATGGCTGTCTGGACTAACAAAGTTTCTTACACTACTTTGGACTGTAGCCTTAGCGGCTTCCTTAAAGGTTTTATAACTAAGAAGAGATTCGTTCCATATCACTCCGTTTCCTTCTACATCACTCCCTCTCTTCAATCTGATCAGCTATATAAGTTCATATCACTCACGTCGCTAATCATAAATCTCTATAGCACAGGATATAGACTTAAGGTGTAACAAAGCTCTCTTTATTTTCTTAGTACATGTCTTCTATTTTCCTTTGCTAAATTCTGCTGTGATATCGATACCGAGAGGTCGTGCGCGCATTCTGCAACTTCGTGCATGTGACCTGATCCTCGGCAGATGTGACGCGATGATTGGTCTTGCATACTGTTGCTTTGATTCTTTTTTTGTGGGGTCGCCCAGAGAGCGGGCAACTACAAATATGCAGCTAGGCCCAATGTTTGCTTCAGTGGTTGGCAAGATATCAGTTGCTGCTTTCCGGGGTGCCTAGAAGCAGTATAATTTTAGAGTTGAGCGCCTAGGTGAATGCCTTGGGCATTTGCGTTCAGCCATGGGTTATACCGGCTCGCATGACTTCTGCATGCGTGGAAACAACCCTCTATAAATTGCCGATTTTGACAAGCACTGGTGGCTACATTCCTTGGTCCCATTGTCTGAACCAAGGGTAGCAGTGTCAATGGCTGATTCCTTGGAAGAAATCATGTGAGGTATAAGGGATATGAGTCGTGGCATCAAAAAAATATTATGCTTGAACAAGTTCTTGCTTTGCCAGCCGGTGAGACAATACATGATACAGTGTGCTTGCAAGAGCGTGGGTGGCCGTTTGGATCAATTGTGCGGCTTCATTCAAAATTTGAGCATCTTGCAGCACCCTTGGCAGTAAAGGCAGAGGTAGCGATAGCTTCACATAGACGGTGTGGAGTAGCAGAGGATCAGGTCACATGCACGAAGTTGCAGAATGCGTGCACGACCTCTCGGTGTCGATATCACAGCAGAATTTAGCAAAGGAAAATAGAAGACATGTACTAAGAAAATAAAGAGAGCTTTGTTACACCTAAAGTCTATATTTTGTGCTATAGAGATTTATGATTAGCGACGCGAGTGATATGAACTTATTTAGCTGATCAGATTGAAGAGAGGGAGTGATGTAGAAGGAAAGTGAGTGATATGGAACGATTCTCCTAACAAAATGCTTAGGCCTAGGTCCCAAGTTAGGACCAGCCAAACCTTAAAACTTTAGGCCGGTTATACCTCAAGGCAGTATAACTTTACACAGGCTCTACTGCAGTACGATCACGAAGAATTCGTCCACATGTAGTGCTCGCAACATGTTCTCAAGCACGAATTCGCAACAAAAATAGTAGGTTGGACATGGTTGAATGGTCCAGCGATGGCTCACTGACAATACTTCGCGAAAGACAGCACATCTTCCCATAGTGCTTTCAAACGAACGATGGTCTGTGAAATAGCATCTAGCTGTTACAGTCGTGATGGACACGCAGTACACGAGAAAAATCCAGATACTAGCCTTAATCAGCATATATAGGTGTTGGAGCCAGCACCTTCTAACCCTACAGTGGAATAACATCCACGTCGTATTGTACTTCTTTTATACAGCGATGTTGCTTTATCAAAAACAGGGTTGAATCAATAGTTTAAGTTGTATTTTTCAAGGAAAGGGAGAGTTGGGAATTGTGGATGGACAAAGAGTCGACATCAACTAGCCGACAATGATAGAAATGGATACATGATCTCACCTCCAGGACGAATGTCTTGAAATGGGAGATGCAAGCTCGTAGCACAATCGCTAATTGGTAAGGGATGATTTAAGAGATGCTAGCAAGATCCAGAGATTAACCTAAAAGGACAAGAAGATTGCTCACGTCTGTAGCTGCCGTCTCCGGTTGACTTCAAGCTCGGTGTTCAGTTCGGTAGAGGAACAAACACAGTCATTTTTATCTTTCCTCCGAACGTCTTTGAAGTATAAAGTGAGTAGCACTCAGAATCAGCAGAAGTATATATCGCATCGGATGATCCACAGCTACTATGCAAATAAGCATATGCAAAAAATAAGCGTGCAATGAAATCATCTCGCTGATATCTCTCTGTGGTCAGCCATAATGGGCTTATTTCTAAATGTCGCTTCATGCATCCGTATAAAGTTTGACACGCAACACATGATATATGAGTGTTAGCACGTCGATAACAAATCCTGAAGGTATGTGATACCATACATCCCGCATATGGCACACTCTAGGATAATCAAGGCGGAAGGACTCTAAAACATCGACGATGTCAACATATCTTGCTCGAGAATATCGTGTGATGCAAGTGATTCGCATCTTGGAAGAGCTAGATTCGATTCAATTCAGCACCAGAGCAAGTCAGAATAAAGGAAAGCGCATTTAGATTTTGTGTACGCTCTCGTTCCCATTCACTCCCAAATTTAAAATAAGCGTTATCTAACGATAAAACCGACATTACGAAGGAACGAAGTTTGGTAAAGACTCCCCACATGGCATATGGCACATGGCACATGGTACCCCAAATTGCTCCCTCTGCATTTCAGACGTCATTCGTAATTAAAGGCTTCCCTTATGAGAACATGTTGTGTAATCCAATCGTTCCAACTCGTGTGCGCATCATAATAGCAGATTAGCATCCAACACACCGTTTCATCTGCCGATATAATTAGTCCCGATGTCTTGATTAAAGATGTGGTACTTATATTATTATTGGCATAGGGAAGGCAATCTTGTATTGCGTGATTATCTTGATGGAGGCCTAAATATAGGGAAAGTAGCAGGGGAGTAATATCTTTATTAATAAAAAAAATGCAATCAGTGATACTGGAGATATTCTTCTGTCTCTTGCTCTGAATGTGTCTCTAAATGGGGGCTATTCGAAGCCGCTGGAAAACGTTACAGTAACTCATGCGATTGGCTCGGATGGAGCAGATCGTTCAGGTGGTGACGGTATGTTAGAGGACAGCTAGATAAAGGTTGGAGTAGAGATGACTTGTACATGATATACTCGTTGAAATGTGACGCTAACCCGCTGTCTTTTGAAAGCGCGAGAATCGAAGCCGTTTTATAAAGCATATATTGAAGTCTATGCTTTTGTAAAGGGTCTTACGTGAATTAGCTGACTACGATGGGGTGTAAGGTTCTTGAACACAGCACATTCCAAAGATCTTTTTTTTTATTTGCCTCTCCTTTGATAAATCGGATGCTTTAAAGCATACCATCGTAGAAAGTATAGATACCGTGATGGCTGCAGGAGAACCATTACGAAGATGATCAGAGTACATAAGGAGCAAGAATAAAACTTGTAATAGCCCAGGCACAGCTAATATCACGGCTATGCTGTAGAGCTGAGATCAGGACTATTCAATTCACAATAACTGCCGAAAAGGTTCGTATTGGATTTAACAACGAGATAGAGGTGATACTCAAGAAAACACCAGATATTCTAGCAGTTGGCAAATACCAAAATCTAATATGTCAATTGATCACAATCTATGCACGTACCTCTACACTTTTCGGTATCTCTGTTGATTTTTACCGACTATTTGAAGAGTATAGCGATGTCATGAATGCTCAATGGACGCATACCATCTCGGATAATGAAATGCTTTAGG
>CACSLJ010000411.1:0-20047 GCA_902706625.1 Albugo laibachii | reverse complement strand
GCTTTAGAGAGTTATGATTAACGACGAGAGTGATATAAACTTATTTAGCCAATCAGATTATAGAAAGTGAGTGAAACGGAACGATTCTCAAAACCAAATACAATATGTAGGTCCTAAGTTGGGACCAACCAAACCTTATAACTTTAGGCAGGTCACCTTTAAACAGTAAATAGCCGATGTCCTACGTTTTCGTTTGGATACGTTCCAAGAGAGAATATGAATGGCTCTCTGTGAAGCAAGCCAGTTAGTACTCACTTTTATGTTCTCTGCTGCCATGAGAGTGAGTTTTTTTCAATTTGCGCTGTTTATCTATTCCGTACCGATGAGGCAGTGAGCACAGTAGAATACCTTCAATTGATGGTGGTCAAGCATGACACAAATTACGAAGAAAGCGTGATAGCACTCCCTGCTAACAGACACAATGAATCTACTTGGCGGCATGAATAGCATTCTCCTCAGAAAAAGAAACGGGAAGAACTACTCGTAGAGTATAAAAATGAGCGCGAGATCCAGATGAGCCGCGTTAAAACTACTGATGAAGAATATTTGATGCTCTCAAACAAACTCTTGGTTGCAATAGCTAAAGCTGTTAAAGCCAAGTATAACTACCCATTCCCAGCCCTCACTTTCATTTCGCTTAGACAAGTGGATTATGTGATATTGATGATCCATAACATAGAAAGCAATCTGGCGGCGCGAATGCCCAAGTCCGATGAGGGCAGGAAGGGTTTTCAGCAAAATCATCATGTGGGGCGTCCTTTCATAGGAAACGTCAAACTTATTTACATACGTGGCCTGATACTAATCCTGAACCGGAAATTACCCCAGCAACTGTTCTACTTGGATTATGGAAGGTTGATGAGTGAGGTTCCGCAAATTGTGTATGCAGATATTCGTGACAGACTTAGAGAAGTCACTAATATCCCGAATTTGGTGCATGGCACAACGTTCACATGTGATGATAAAGTATATGATGCTATGCCATCGATGAAGTTCGAACTCGTTGAATCCACAGTTCTAAAAGCTGGATGGAATAACCAAATTCTAAGTCGCGGTTACATAGTAAAGCACCCCGAGGCAGCCGGGGATAAAGATTTTTTATCAGTTGAACAAATAAAATTACGCGTAACACGCCTAGAATCACCTGGAACGTGCTTCTTGGCAGTCAAGCCGGCAAGCGGTGCGCTTCAACATGAATGGATCATTGGCACCACACTCCTGGAATATACAATGGAGACATTTCTCTCGAAAATCAATAGAAGCTGTTGCTTCATTAGGGCTCCGTAATACTGGGACGATTTATTTCCTCTCAACACGAACGAATCTCTTCCGCTTCTTTCGTATTCGCTGAACACTCCTCTGAATATCTCTATGATATCCCCAGCATGACGTCTCCATTTATCTGATCCCTTGATCGTCACTCAATTGCTTGCTTCAACAGGTATTTGTCAATTGATATTGCCCGACATCACACCTCTTCATATTCTATGTAGTCTCCTTTCTCGAATAATCGTGAAATATCGCATCGAAACGTTTAGACGGCCGCGTGTACCGTGAAATGCGAGGCGCAATAGAGTACATGCAGCTGTATTGTTCGGTCGCCGGCACACAACTTACGTCTGGTAGATAAGTCGCCTACGGCAGTCAGGAATCGAACACGAGCGCTGTTGTTTCAAGAAAACGGCGTAGATTGGGACAAACCATGCAATAAAAACGAGACAAAACTAATGAAGTACAACGTTAACGATGGATTTATGCACCGTGAAAAGCAAATATTTACAGTTGGAGCAAGTCCACCTGATGCGCTCTCTACTGTCGTGGTGGATCTCTTCTCTGGACGCAAAAATCGCATTACACACGGCACAATCTTCGCGTTTCTGTCCATTACTTGCATCATCCGATTCTCTTCTTTCGCAATAACATTTGTATTGTTCTCATTACAAACAAAAATCTGACGCTTAAAGCTACTCAAACTCGCGCTGTATCTCATCAATGGTCTTCCCGGATGTCTCTGGCAAGCAAAAGCCAAAAAACGTGCCCGCAATCGCCAAAGTCGCTACAAATGGAAGAAACCCAAAGTCTCCTAACGCCGACGCGATGTAAGGATACGTGATCCCGACTGCGAGGTTGCAAAACCAATTGAGAACCAGACAAGCGGATTGTGTACTGGCTCGAAGATGTGTCGGGAAGAGCTCAGCGGTGATTCCCCATACCAAAGGCCCAAGACTGCAGGCAAATGCGGTGACATAGACAGCTGCAAAAATGATGACGAGGACACTAATATTGCAATAGAGCACGACCGTGAGCCCTATGGCTGCCAGAAACATTCCCCAGGTCCCCGCGAGCATCAGTGGTCTCTTCTTCACCTTTGTGAGCAAGTATCCGGTGAAGAATGTCGGGACTAAGTTCACCGTATTGATGATCACGTTACCGACCCGAGCATCCCGAAGCCCAGCGCGCTGGAAGATGGTGGAAGAGTAGTAAAATACCGCGTTGATACCAGACAGTTGCTGAGCTGCTGAGCACGCCAATGCGATGCAAAGCTGTCTTCGGTAGACGATAAAGGTGTTGGAAGCAGTATCCTGTTCTGATGGTGACTTGAGTGTCTGTGCGAATTCTGACACGACTTGATGACTCCCCATGCTCACATCCACGCGCTCGGTCTCATCATCGGATGAATCACTGCGAGAAGCGACCCAGGACATCGCAGTGGCGACATGCTCGGTGCCAAATAACTTTGCGAGCGCCTGATGCGCCTCGTAATACTTTGACTTGCCGAGAAGCCATGCCGGGCTTTGGACCATCCACATTGGCCCCATGATCAATTGCAGACTCCCCAAAACAAGTGGAAACCCCGCATTCAACCTCGCACCAAATTGGCTATCGTTGAAATACATTGTCACCGAAACGAGCAAAATCCCACTGACGATGGCGCATTGAATGCAGGAGGCCAATGTTCCACGCAAATGAGGTGGAGCAATTTCGCTCAGGTAGCTTCCGAGGACCGCAGTACCTGCGCCTGAAGCAATTCCGGCGATCAGTCGACCGATGATAAACATCCAAATGTCGATTGCGAATGCCTGGAGTGCAGCACCGAGCATCATGATGCCCGCATTCCACAACAGTGTCTTCCGTCGACCATACGTATCGGCCGGGTATCCGGATCCTACACTTCCGATCATTCCCCCCAGAATCCAAGCGTTCACCATGAGAATCCACTGGAGCTTGGAATGTCCCGGGAAGAGGACGCAGGTTCCCGGTGCGATGGGATCTGCTCGACACTGTTTGTCGTCGTGGTACGTTGTGGAATTGAGCTGTGTGGTGGACCATCCAAATTGGAATGCTTGAAGAAAAGCGATGCCCGCAGCCAGATACAAAAGCTTGCGAGGTTGCACTTTGGCCGTGGGTATAGAGATCCATTCGGAGCCTTCCATGACGCAATGTCGATTCTTTGGCATGAATTCGAGTGGTTCTCTATCCATTTTGCGACACGAATTCGATACGTATGACAGTTGTCACAAATTGTCTCAGTACGACAACCGACGGGCGCTTTAATTCAATTCATTCGGCCGACGCAATTGGGCGCTCCGCAATCACATCGAAGCGCTTCCTCCTCAATGGGAAACTTGTAGTCGTACGTGATCTCTTCGCCAGCCATGATAGCTCTCTTGGCAAAGATGAGGATCTTCTTCTTATCATTTTCCACAATGACACTTCTGGCGAACGCTTTGGGATCGCATGAATGATTAATGAATCGTGCCAAGTTGCCTCTTGTGGTCGCATCGATTATCGTTGTGGCATCCAGACGAAACAGGTAGCAGCTTCCGACGCCCATTTCCTCGTACAGCGCTTCCCTCACATCAGCCACTTGCTGGGAAATCAATTCGCCTTGGTATTCCACGATCGCTTGACCCTCACTGAGCGCTTCTTTGGTGAAGAGGCCGTACCCATGAATCGCCGATTTACACACTTTGAGTCGATCATGGAAGGGACGACGACGAAGCTCTCTGTACTGCATAGCCATCGGAAGATGTTCCATGTCCATCATCACGCCCGAGGCGACAGTTTGTGTGGCACTAGAGCTGGCTTGGATAGCTCCAGCATGCACCGGAAGCTTCTCAGACGGTAAAGAGGTCTGTTTGGCGCCAAAAAAAGAGCGTGACATGTGAGCGTGAGCGCCTGCGTGTTTGCCTCCAGTCACACTCAATCCATCAGTTCGAGCTGCGCCTGTGGATGCCAATGCTCGATGCTCCAGTGAGAGAGCCGTTTGGACCTCTTCCATGGCGCTTTTCATCGCGATGGAAGACGGTAACACGTGTGCAAACTCGTATACTTGAGAGGTATCCACTTCGGGCGCCCAAAATCGATGACTCGGGATTGCAGTGGTGGCAGCCGATGGAAGCAATTCGATCTCTCGCGCGATTTCCCGTCGTCCAAAGCCAAAGAACTCGGCGCCACAAAGCCGATAGCTTTTCCCAATGCGTTTGTAAAGCATTTCGATCGCTAGTTCGGCCGAGCAAGCTTCAATTCCGCCGGTGAGATTGTCCGATACGATTTGAAACACTGGTCGACTTAGTGGTTCTTCGGTCTGTCGGATGACGCATTCGTAAAGACACCGCGAGGACCCGCAAATGCTCCAGAAAATGCGCGTACTTCGGAATCCCAGCGGGAAAATGGCTGTTCGCGAATGGAAATGTGGATTTCCAACGACGATGCGTCCAAGCGAATGGGCTGTGAGCGTTCCCACACGATAACAGAGCGTCTGTGCGGTGTACTTTGCATCGATACTCGCGGGAAACACTGCGGAATCCATGCGCACTTGACCGATTTCCATGATCGGATGCACACTTTCGATGAGCGCTTCCGCGTGCGTTGAGCATGAGACGCTCCATGAAGAAGAGAAGACGCAGTCGGTGGTCACTGCACACTTGAAATGATACCGTCGGGGACACTGAGCACAAACGATCGAGGCACCGGTAAGCCCGCAGACGTGACATCGACCGAGTCGGCTTTTGCTTCGGGCATGTGCACACTTTGCGATAAGCTTTTGATTCGAATCGAAGAAACTTCCAAACGCCCACAATGCGCAGAAGACATGCGCCCACAACTGAACGTCTGCGAGGTACAGGAGTCTTCCACAGGTCGAATGATCGCCAATCTCTGCGCATAACACACATGCGCGTGCATCGATGGAGGGAAGTAGCGGCAGTATGTGGTGTTGGGGCTCTTTAGGGGCGCTTTTGTGAGTATTTCGACGGGCATATTGATTCTTGATCGTCAGAATCTCCTCATCCAATATTTGTGTGTGGACTGTCGGAAGGAGAGCTTGGAGGATATCCTCCGGAAGCTTTCGATTCGCATGCTGATTATCGACTGGGACGCCCAATACGTGCAAGACAACAGGAGTGACTTTCGGATGGCCATAAAGGAGGTGCACACATGTTAAAAACGCTGCGCAACTGGATGCCTGAGACACTATGGAAGCCATCGCATCGGGTCGACATGTTTCCAGTTCCTGTGAATACAATTGTTCCTGTTTTCGTGCCTTCCGCTCCGACGCGCGAGGACCACGAGCGTATCGTTTGTATCGAATGTATCGATTCGCTTTAGCCAAAAGCCACTGGGGAATTCGATCGATGTGAAGTTTGGAGCCGTTCTGAAGCGCGAGTTTCGTGAGACATTGATCGCCGAGACGAAGTATGTGGAGGTAGATGGCCACATGTGCCTGACAATGTTTCCAACGTCGCATGAGGGCAACATGTTCTCTTCCCTGCTTCCATTGCGCATGACACAATTTACGGGCACTCTGTGTATCAGCGATTGCGATCTGAAGTCTCCATCGGGCTCTTTGGTCGACTAGCGAGCAATTCTTCGCATTCAGGTGCACTCGTTCCTTCATCCGGCATGAGGGACACACATACAGCGCGTCTTTGTCTCGAAAAGCCATTGGATCACAAGTGGAATGTGTCCACCGCTCACACGCGTCGCAGTGGATCGCTTCTTTGACATTGCAAGTCTCCAAGCAAATCGGACACTTGTCAGCCAGAGGCTTTGTGAATTGCCGGGCGCTCTTCCATCGTTCCTGACGACTGCAACATTGCAAGCAGAGATCGGGGACTAGGCTGTAGGTTCTAGGCGTTCCAGGCGTCTGACAGTGCTTGCATTCCACACATTCTCCGCAGTAAATGGCAGAGGGATCGTCGATGGGTGGGTCTAGACACGCTCCATGAGCGCCCTTGCCACATTTTGGACACGCAAGGACCCCTTCCGTCTCGTCACAGACGCGACATTGGAGACAATTGGGACAATGGAACGCATTGAATTTATTCCAAGCGCTTGTATCGCTTAAGACGCAAAACGTGTGGACAGTCTGAGCGCAATCCATGCAGAAGAGAAGACTGGAGGCCGAGCCTGCGCTCGCACACACAACACAGAGATCCAGCCACGCGTATGTGTGCGCAAAAGATCGAGTCCATCGCATCACAATCGGAGTCTGCTGGTATTCCCATAACGAGATGCGAAGAGGTCGTAATTCCGTTTGTGGTGTCCATATCTTTGCGGGTTTTGAAGCGGAAGGAACGACGTCAATATCGGGTACTTCTTGAGGGCTTTCGGTCGGTGTGTTATCGACAATTTGGAGCTTGGCGTGACGCTGGAGAAGCGCTCGTTTGATCCCGGAATTTGGTGGTAATTGGCGCTGGGCAGCCTGCAACATGAGCGCCAGGTACTTGTCTCCATACATATGCTCAGTGCCCAGACTTTGACGCGCGAGCTTGAGTCCTTTGCCGTAAAAGCGCCAGGCTTCACGCCAAATCCAAAAGTCATTTTCCTTGGAATTGAATGTGACCGCGTTGAAGCAGATGAGCTCAAAGTCGTCCTGAAGCGCTTGGAAGCGGGTGTCCACGTATCCATCCACAGTCAGCACTTTGTGTCGCATGGTGGCCACATCCATGGGCTCCTTGATGATCTCAAAGTACGACGCGGGTGCAATGTCACGCGTCACGGGACACGAGAATACTTGGAGTTTGTCTTGTTGTGCGAGCTTCTTGATGAAGCCCAACGCGATCGCCTGACGACATCGAAGGCACTCAAACTGCTGCAATTGCGTCGACGCGCTGTCAAATGTCAATTGCGTTGTGATTTCCTCGGAGGTTTTCGGCTCAAGCGGTTCGGGAGCCCACAAATCGATCGACGGGATGGGAATTCCAACAACAGGAACGGAAAATGCTTCTTCCATTAAGGATTTCAACGCTGTTTGAGCTTCAGATCGGTCTTCCGTCGACTTGTACGCAATTGTCGAGGTCTCCACTGTCTGTAACTCGCATTCCGGATGGACAAAATGCCGACAGCTGGAGCATGAGAGTAAAGAGAGCTCTTTTCTGGGCGTTAACGCTTCCAGTGCACGATAACAAATGCTACAGAATTGATCCGAGCGATAGAGAAGCTCACAAGCTCCACAGAGAGATACGATTGTGAGTGGAAGGCGCCAACGGACCCAAGGATTCTCGGTTCGATTCTGATTGCATCCGGCACAAACATCGCAATCCGCGCAGGTGAATGGCAATGAGATGTGATCCAGCTCGCTGTGGTCGTGGGGGTCCCATACGGTAATAGTGTCCACATATGGAGGATCCGTGCAAGTCGCATGGAAGCGCTTGTTGCATCGCTGACACGAAAGAAGCGATTGATTTGAGTCCATTGACGGAAGCCTGCAACCCGAACAAATATTTTGCTTGCTATGGAGCGATAAAGTGTCCACAGCCGTTAATTGGGCGCTCAATTGCGTGTCGGAGATACGCTCACGCTTGAGTCCAATTCCAAGTGTAAATTTCCGTGAGGAAGCGTCATATTCCATCACTTGAGCCCAATCATCTGCGTACTTGGAGAGGCAGAGTTTCGCGTGAAGAAGTAGATGGGGAAATCGGACAGCTGTCTGTCGACAAGCTCCAAGAACGTGTTGTTGAATGCGTTGTGTTTCTCTCTGAGCGATCGAACTCAAAGGAGAAGGAGGAAGCGCGTCGTACGGCCGGCAAACGCCTTTGGGGACGTAATGGACCTCTCCTAGCGGCTTGAGATCCTCGTTGTAGAGCAATTGGACAAGGAAGAATGGTTCTGTGTTGCTGAATTCATCGGAAAGAATGTGTTGTGCCCATTTGTTTGTATGGAGTAAGCGAGCAAGCAAGAGACCCGGCTTCTTGTCGATCTGGACCAGCGGATCATTCAGACGAGTGTGTAGCACAGGAAGCGAATCCAACGGCAGCGATTGACGTGAGCCATCCTTGAACACAACGTCAAAGACCTCTGATCTCATGCAGGAATCCACGTGCCCTTGAAGCCAAACGCGGTCGATCGGAGAGAATATGAGCACACTGGTTCCCAGCCAGCGATTCACAGCGACTTTTGTGTCCACAGAGCGTTCGATTTCGGGAACAGCTTTTGTGTAGATCTCTAACCGCTTGCCAAATACTTCCATCGCTAATAACATCTGCTTGGAGTATCGGAATCGTTTGCGTTTTCGACTTCGTTTCATTCGTTTGAGACATGTGACACAAAACCAAGGAGAGCAAGGAGGAACGGTAGCATTCGGATCAAGTGCTCGAGTGAGGAGGACACCACAGCTAGCTTCTGTCTGACGATCCGAGTCTTCTTTATCGTCGAAATCGAACGAGGATCCCGTCCAGGAAGCTTTTCCGACGACCAATTGATACGTTTCCTGACAATCATCGCATGTTATTAATACGTCATTGGGCTCTTCCACGGTGTCGGGCTCTCGGGAAGAAGGTCGGAATGCTGATTTGAGACTTGCTACGAGTGCTTCCTCGCTGTTTCCGTTCGGAGTGATGTGAATGGCTTCGTTCTCGCCGAGAATTCCATGCGCGAGGTGCAGAGAGGTCTTATTCAGAGACATAAATCGCTCCGTTTTCGAGTCTGTGAGAAGGTCTTCACGCACGACTATGGGTTGTGGCCATTGGATCGGTGTTTCGACCTTTGCCTTGACGACTTCGCGTTTGACTTTGACTTTCTTCCCGACACGTTTGACGTTTTCCAAGCGATTCTTTCGCTGTTTCGATGGCTTTTTAGGTCGTGGAAACTCGCTAAAGTCTTGTGTGAAGGGAGTCTTTGAGCAATGAATGCATTCCCAGAATTCCGTTTCACCTCTTAAGTCTGAAGAGATACAAAACGATCCGTGACATTGACTGCAAATTGTAAGCGTTTGCTTGGTCTCCTGCAGCTCCAAAGTCAATGGGTCAACTTGGCCGATCAACTGATGAGCGATAAAGCCTTCTTTTTGGTCGCAGGAAATTAGCTGGCGATGGACGCAATCCGCACAGAAAATGAGAGTTTTCGTTGCGTTCAAAAGCCATTCTGTCCATTGCGGTTCGATTTTGGGGGTGGTAGACCGCTCCGATGTGCGAGGTTTCAGCTGCGTCCGACGGGTGTGGGCGCTTGCGTTGAGCTGTTTTTGTTTCAAGAGTTGTGCGTGCGCTTTCCATTGAGGCCCAATCTGATTCGTGATCTGATACGGCCAATGTTGACTTCTTTCGTGGAACCAGCGATGGAAACAACGTGTGTGGACGATAGCAGCTTCGCAATGAATACAGAGCGCTTGCTGATCGCTGATGAGTCGAAATTGGTGGCAACAGGAGCACTTTTCGATGAATTTTTGGGTTTCGGAGTCCGATTTTGGAGTATCTGATTCCACTTCTGATTCCACTTTGAGCTTGGCTTGACTCTCTGACTCTAATGCAAAATTGTTATTATCGTTGTTCCGCACTGGTTCCTTAGCCTCGAAAGATGATTCTAGGACGCTACTCGAGCGTGGTTGTGTCGCTGTGGCAAAATTTACTCCTGAATCAAAACTGCCAGATGAATCTGAGTCTGATAATTCCTGAGTGTGTTCATTTGCGATGTAAGCAGCGAATGGAATGAGAAGGGAGTCCATTAAATCATTGCCAATAGTACTGCAATTGACACAGGTAAATACTTCATTGCTGGAATCGTTTTCTGATGAGGTCTTTTTCGCATTTAAACGCTGATCACATTGCGTGTGATAATATCCATTGCATTTGCTGCATCTGCTGACAGCTGAGGGGAATGATAATGAGTGGGGCAACGCATCGATGCTCGAGGAAGGATATTCACTACTTGTGAACAAGAAGTCATGTTTACATCGCACGCAAATGAAGCGCATCAGTGTCGAACGTGTCCCAAGATGATTTTCGGAGCGCTTTTGAATGGTTTATTTGAAATACTATAAAGTAGGGTCCATCCTGAACATAACTTTAGGCAAAAGCTTAGAAGCAGCAAATTTCGAGCATTTCTAGTACTGTATTAAACGATGTAGCATCCTGTAAGTATAATTTGTAGTATTGAGCTACTAGAGCCAAGGTTCTTTCTATATGCACGCCAGTCGATGTAGCAGTTCCGTGGTAATAAAGCTCAGTGATGCTAATAAGCAATACTTGAACTGTGATGTAGAATGCGATGCACTAGGATCCTCCATTGCTTCCAAATATTAAAGCGGTTAGAAGCGGAGAGGGTACTAGCACATAAATACAAACGTTTACAGCTAATCAGTTTGTGTCAAACATCGCTATAGCGATGCAGAAGCTAAGAATCTAGTAGCTTCATTTCGAGGGGACACTTGCAACAATGTTAATTCTAAGAGACGTATTCCGTGAAAGTCTTTTTATAACATATCGAATATTCGAGAAGCAGTCTCCTCTCTGTATATCCATTGATTCCAGCTTAAAACCTCCAAGCCTAGTTGTACATATCCTTCATGTGTCGATGATTTTTATGTTCCGTGAAAATTGACAGAAAAAGACCAAAGTGAATACATATTATTCGATAAATTAATCGATGCAAATATCGAGGAAGCTTGTCAAAAAGGATATTGCGTGATGAGACACCTCAGACGAACCCCTTCCAATAGAATAGGATGCGATCAGTTGTCGCACGAAAGATTATTGCTGAGACGAGAGAAACCGTTCAGGTAACCACTTTCCGCATCTTGGTACGAATGCGATAGAAATTGACTCTTTCGGCTCTCTGAACTGTTAAACATCGAGTCGTAACGAGCAGAACAAAGACATTATTTGTACTAACACACACATATTCACAACGAGTTTGAGTTGGCTTTCATGTTTTGGACACCAATTGCCACAATTTGCATTGGTTTGTCATCTTTGGCAAGCTTTCTTGTTTTGCTATCGATATGTCCGTTCCAATCGCTTGGAATGCGAAGGACGGGATCACCACATGTGACAAGAAGCTGTTCATCGTCAACGTGCTGTAACCGCCAGGGTGGCTGCCACAACAGCAGTCTACGTTATATTCCTCGGGACCCCAGCGTCACGCCAAGGCATCAGATGGCAACAAAGTCCCACTTGACACCAAAGTCGCACATGTCGCCAAAGTCTCACTTGACACCAAAGTCACACATGGTACATAGAGAGCTTTTTGTGACTCCAAAGTCGCAAATGGTAAATGAAGATCTATCTATGACACCAAATTCGCATCGGAAGGGTAGAGAATCTCAGGAAGTCGCAACTTGGTCTTCTCCTCCGCACACACACAAATTCCCCAATCTTGCAGGTGCAACTGATACATCGCTTCCTGCGAGTACCCTGCCGTCCACACTACCAGTTAGCAACTCGACGGGTCCAATGAAACATGTTTCATGTGTTCATTGGCTATTCACCATCCTCATTTTCTACACTTGCGCCTGGTGTACTGCTCGCTTCACTTACTTTGTCTGGATGTGGTACAATTTAGCGCACAATCATTACCGACCTCGAGCCGGTAGCATATTGACCATGGCGGATTTGGATAAATTGGGTACAGCTGGGTTTTTACAGGTTGATGGAGCGCAGAATTCATGGATTCTTCCTGTCTGTATACTTGGAGATTCCTTTCTTTTCGGTGTCGCATTATCCATGCTCGCATTGACATATGAGATGTCCCGTCTCGTCCGCAAGGGAATGGACCGTGGTATTCGACAGGAGCGACATCAGCTCAAGTGCTATGTTGCTGGCATCCATATCGTGCTAATTCCGTTTGTTATCACGGAACTATCCGTTGCAATATATTATCATCGGTACACACAAGGCCTTCAAATGAGTCTATCGATTATTTACATCGTAGAATGCCTGGTCGTCGTTTACATGCTTTGCATGCTTGCTTTTTTAAGTTGGAATGGAAGAAAATATGAAAATGTGCACGGGCAATTCATTGCATCCCCGCTGTATTCTCGCCTCAAGCGCCTCATGTACGCATGCAGCCATCCTGTGGTGGATATTGACTGCGATCTCATCTCCTTTGTACTATAGGATTATATACATGGCGTGTATGACGATCTTCCAGGTCACCGTACTGATCTTCAGGATTATGCCCCATGCACGCGAGATTTTATTCCATTATATGGGAATCTCCTTGATCCTAGGAAGTCTGACGGGTTTCTTGCTGGCAATTACAGTTGGATGTAGTCAATTATGCGTACTCCGTCTATGCTGGTACTTTCTTTCCCCTGGTCTTCGTGCAGAGTACCTTGCCCGGACCACCTCTACTCCGTTGAGGCGGCAACCAGCTCCAGTAGACTCAGACGCACCTACTCCGATGACCACTACTGCAATCACACAATCAACTATTTATCAAGAGATCGGGAGAGCACTCGCGTGTGCAAGCGATTTTCGTGATTTCTCAACACTACCTCCTCAGAATCCAGTTTTCGTCTACACAGATATCGAGTCTTCCAGCGCTTTATGGGCTGTGGAAGACGGAAGGATCATGCATCAGGCCACGGAGCTGCATGACGGTCTCTTGCGTACATTAGCCAGTTGCCATCGTGGCTATGAGGTAGCCACTGTCGGCGATTCATTCCAGATTGCATTTCACACCATTCAGGATGCAGTCGAGTATTGTCTGTCTGCGCAGCTCGGGCTACTGAGCACAGAATGGCCTCGGGAATTACATGATTTGATTCCAGCAACCAAGCGAGAGCGTGCATGCTCCAAGCCATTTGTCAGAGGTACACGGATCTTCTCAGGTCTTCGTGTTCGAATGGCCATCCACGATGCGAATACCTTTGAGGGAGTCTTGATACGAGATGTACATGCAATAACCGGTAAAATCATGTACACAGGCATGTCGGAGCTAATCGCTCGAGAAATGTCGGAATTGGGCGCAGGAGGTCAGATACTAGTCTCTCATCGCATCCAAGAGTGGCTGAGCGAAAATAGAGCGTGCCTTAGTCATCGGATTGTGATGGAACCGGTGCAAGTATACTCGAATCCGTCTGGTTCGGGTGAACTAGTGCTTCAACTCTATCAAGTGGTACCTGCAGTACTCAAGGCTCGCATTCAATACTATCAGTCCCTTTCATGCGCTCCGGTGATACAAGCACCTTCACAGAGGCAATTGGATAGAACGTCTCAAGAGGAGCAAGCAGGGTCAGTAATCCATCCCCTCAAAAAAGCTTATCTCGATGCAGCACAGAAACGAGGATCGAAAGAGTCCATTTCACGTAAAAGCCTTAGCGTCGAAGACTATGCCAGCTTTCAAACTCCCCGAGCAAGCGAAGGGGATGTCAAAAGGACCACTATCCGGTCTGCTGAGACGGTACGATAGCCCCCGGCTCAAGTTGCCTTTATTAAATAGGAGTTTCACAATTACGCCAAGTAGGCAACACACTTAGGACGAGTTCAAGAGCCTTTACATTTATAAATGGTGATTATTGTCAAAATTGGGCTATGAGGCTTGGATCGGCGTTCTGGAAAGCGATCATGTAGATTTTCGTAAATAGTGGAAATTGGTCGATGCAAGCATGTTTCTGTATGATTTGGTGTACTTCTTGAGCGGCAAGCGTTCCTTGCAATTTCTGGCCATTCAATATCTCTCGCTCAAGTTTCTCCCATGTGGTCGGTTGTTGTCGGACGAATGCTTCCGCGCATTTACGATTGCGTCCACCAAAACATGTTGTGATCAAGTCGGCGATACCACAGCTCTGGAAAAAGGTGTCTTCTTTGATCCCGTCGAAGAATTTGAAGCAAAAATGCTTCATCTCCATGAGACCAATTCGAATAATAGCCGCTTTCGTGTTACCGCCATATCCTAATCCATCACAGAATCCAGCCCCCAAAGCAACAATATTTTTAATTGCTCCACATAACTCTACTCCATGAGGATCGAGAACGACATCTACACGGAAAGTGCGTGCATTGAATAGCTCTTTTAGTAGCGCTCCATGACACAGATCCGAGCAGCCAAGCGTTGACTCACAAAAGTCGCCCGCAGCCACTTCATTTGCAACATTGGCGCCCATTAAGACACTGCAATCAATTTTGAGTGTGTCCCGTATCATATTTGAAATTAAAACGATCCCATGCTCATTGAAATCAATTCCTTTGATCAATGAAACTGCGATAGCCGACGAAGATAAGCCTTGCGACTTGATGCGCGGTAGCATTGTTCCCAGGAATTGATGCGGGACACAGAATATCAAAATGTCAGCCCCTTTCACAGCTTCCAAAAGGTCTGGGACAGCAACGACATTTTCAGGTAATTTATATCCAGGTAAATACTTGACATTTTCGTGCTCAGTATTGATAATTTCCGTCAAATTTTTGCCGTTAATTTGCTCTTCGTAAACCCACATGTTGATTTGAGAATCAAAATTGGGATTCTGAGCTGCATTGTCACCTATGATTCCCGCGATCGCAGACCCCCAATTGCCTGATCCTATCAAACAAACTTTTCTTGCCATATTCTAAGAATTCAGTAGATTTCAGTAGATTGTGTGGTTGAGAATTACTTGACTAAAATATAGAATCACACTATAATAAGAATTTTCTGCTTTTATGTGAATTACATAGGCAAATGGTTACAAGCAAATTTTTATTGAAGGTCAATTATCGAATGCAGAAAAACAACGGGAGCTCAACATCCACATTTCGGCTTGCGATCTTGAGTGAGAATCCCAAAACTGTTTTCAGCAACTTCATTTTTGTACGAGGTATCGGCGAACATGAAGAAAATGAAAGGAAGATTTGGGTGATGCTCATCCGTAAAATTCCGGAATTCTGCAAACATTTTGCATAAAATTTGCAATGAGGGCTCGTTCGTGACCATCTTCAACCCATTGGAAGGAAATCCAGTCTCTGAAATGCCCAAGATCGACTCAGAATATTTTCCGAGCAAGGATTGATATTCACCTCTCAGGTCACTCATTCCATCTTTAACCTCCAGCTGCGAGAAGAAAGGATGGATGGTTGGAAGCATGTAAGTGACATGATTGTTGAATACGGTCAAATCCATTCCAGTGAACTCGGTAATCCGCTCACACAAAGCAATGTTTACGTTTTGTTTGAGACAACCTTTGAATTGGGTGATGCCACTTATCATACTTTCTATGGTATGGCTATTTCCAGCCAGCCGTTCGTTCCCCATACACGCTGCTTCAAAAGCTTCGGGTTTCGCATTCACAATATCGCATCCACTCTGGATGTTGTCCATGTCCACAGTAAGTATGAGCTTCAACCCCAATTCAATGGCATTCGCAGATATATTGAGCTCGTTTCTCCAGGTGTACACTCGTACAACCTCAAATGCATAATATTTCATCATCTGGAAATCCTTCACAAGCATATTGGTGCTCTTAACGTCTGCCATATCATATGCAACGCCATACAAAGATTCAGACTTCCTGATGAACGTGGCAAAGGCCAAGATGAGGCCGCGAATGTACTGATTGAGCATCCTTTAATAAGGTGGTAAATTGGATAATGAATAGAACTTCAAACCAAAGAATCGCTCTCTATACTTATACATTTCCACGCTGAATTCTCCAATCAACAACAGATGTCTCTGTATTTTGTGGCCATCGTTGCTAATGGGCAGTGTAGGGAATGAAATTTGCCTTTCTTTCTGAAAAGACTGACAGATGTTAATGCTCTATGCCAATCACCAGAGTCACGCAAGCATTACGCGGGCTGAATTTATAGCTGACATTGCGTTTTAGTGTGCATACATTACATGGTGTGTTACACAATTATCTGACTATTTATCACGATCAGAATCGCGATACATCTCGTCCGACGATCATGGCTTTGAGCCAGTCTAAAGGGACTTGCATACGTAAGCGCCAGCTTCCAAGTTGAGTGAGGTATGCGCTTCGCCAGATCAACCATGCTTTCCATCCACTAGCTCGAGCCAAAACTCCATCAGGACGATTTCGACTTTTCAGCTCGAATAATCCTTCATAAGAGCCTAGATACGCCATCATTCCTCTGCTTTGAAAATGGTAGGGATCGATATGAGCGTCTTTCCCTCTTGGTAAGGATTGACGCAATAACTGACTCAAGTAAATCGCCTGAGTCTGAGCCTTTTGTGCTGTTGCTGGTAGTGGAGATCCCGAGATTTCAGCACAATCGCCAATGGAAAAGATGTTTGATTTCATATCAAGTCCAAAAATCGATTCCTTCTCGACTTGGGGTACTCCTAAGACTTGACAATACTCATTTGTCAAAATAGTTCCACGAGTGCTTTTTTCGCAAATATCGAGAGATTTTGTCAATTCGTTGGGACCAACACCAGCTGTCCATACAACAAGACCGCACGGAACTCGTGTGCCACTCTGTAAAATAACGCCGTCTTCCAGCACTTCCTCACAATTGTCTTTGACAAGGCGTAACGTTGCACGAGAAGCGAGCTTTCGTAGCGCGAATTCACGTAAATGTTGATCGAAGCCCGTAAGAATCTCTCCCGAATCCACCAAGCTGATAAACACATATTTGGACGCCAAAGGATACAATCGAGCCAAATCCTGAACCAAGAAATCGTGAAGTTCGCCACAGAATTCCACACCGGTCGGACCACCGCCCACGACGACAAAGTGTAATAAGCGACGTTTCTCTTCCTCGGAGATGCCTGCTTGTGTGCTTAATTCAAAGTTCTCGAGAATTCGCGTGCGTATTGCACGAGCGTGATGAAGTTCCTTCAAAAAGAAGGCGTGCCGCTCAACGCCAGGTAGACCAAATGTTACAGGTTGAGCGCCGCACGCGATCACGAGCGCATCGTAGCGAACATTATAAGTTCGATCGTTAAGTTCGCAATGGACAGCAACTTGTTTCTCGACGGGATCAATGGAGCGAACATTTGCTACCAGAAAATCTTCTTCATGGCGTAAATGATTGTCCCGAATCGGCTCCACAATGGAGCGAAACTCCAATGTTCCCACAGTAGTACTCGCAAGAAGCGGTGTATAGAGGAAATGCTAGGTAGAAATTCACGTTACTATGCAATTTGAGGTGGAGAGCACGTACATTACGCTTAGATATGATGAGAACGTACGTTACGCTTGGATATGACGACAACGTCCACGGCGTTATTGACGGATTTCTCAATCTCACCACGATATTTCCTGCATTCGTGAAAGAATTTGTATCCAGCCCATCCGGAGCCGATAATAACGAGTTTATAATTGCTCGAATGGTCATTAACTGTTTCATCCCTCACAGCGCAAGTAATTCCAGTCGAAATCGCGCGCCATTGCTCCATCCTGCTCGCTCGCAATGACATTCTCCGGAAGATGATTGCATTCATACTTGCGCTCAAAAGAATCCCAACTGTGTGTATACTTGACCGGAGGTATACGTATACATTGACGGTTTAGCGGTCTGGCTCTTGCCGAGCCAGCTCACAAAATAAATGGAGCGCAGACGTTAACTGAAGGCCCTTGCGGTTTTGGATGTCATTGTTGAATCTGCCTTTGAAAGGCAACATCTACTATATTTCCATCGATATGATAAGAAAAACTTCTTTCCCCATACGATCGACGCTGAGTAGATCTGAAAGAGCCAACGTTCTTGCCAGTGCGTTTGGTCCAAGTTTGATCGATTTCCGGATAATGAGGACAATCAACTTAGGACACCTTCCGAAGAATTCGATGACTTCACTGTGGACTGTATATATATTCATACTGTCTGAATCCAATCCTTTTATGCGTATTGTATATTGAGTGTGGTGTGCGTTGATGAATGAAAGCGAAATGTGTATTTGATTTCTGTGCGAAATGTACAGAGATATGAAAATACAAAGATTTTCTGCTGCCTTCCTACTGAGCGCATACGTGTCCCCAGAATGTGATGAGATGGATCAAGTGCATAGTTCAACAGAATCTTCCATGTTGAAGAATTCCATCGAATGTCTTTCGCTCCTATCTGATTCTAGACCTATTTGCTTGGACGAGAATGATGACAAAAGATTGGGAATCTCTCTGATTCAGGCGTTAAGCGTTCTGTTCATGAAGAAAAACCGTCATCCTTGTACTGACTCGAACCATTGTTTTTCTTTATCGCTTATCGATTTTGGAAAAGGATGAACTGATAATAATCCAACTCTGAAGCCTATGTGTTGAGTAAACAGAGCTTTTTAACACTGATTCCAAATTGATGTGGTCATCGCGGCATGTTTCTTCAGATGTTTGCTGGCTTTTCCGCATAGCATATCTTCTTCTCAAATTGCCCATAGTAAACCCATAGTAGATGCGTTGTCTGGCTTGTCTGTAAGCCTCGACATTGCTCTATCATGATACACCAATACAATACAATGTTTCCACTACTCTTCTTCACTCCCTATCTGCCAATATTAACCACCAGTGTTCTAAGCGGTCCCTTGTAAGGATTTTGAGACGCTGCATGACGCAAGTATATTAAGCCACCACGCGAGTCATCCGGTATGCCAAAGTACGCGCCCACAGGGATCCTCGTTCCTTACAAAACGCACAGCACGCAATCAGGATTGCACGGTGATGGCGTTGGTATTCGGCGTACTTCACGCGATCTGGATACTTGGAATTATCGGTCCTGACTTGCAGTCTGACTGCTTCATTGAGCTTGAAACCGGGCCTGATAGATGTAATCTCCGCACACTGATAAATTCTGTACTGAAAAATCGTCCACTACATAGTTGATTCCGTATTCTTCGGACCTCAACTCGTCTCGCCTATCGATATTTGAATCTCTTTTGTTGATAAAATAGGTACATGTATCGATAAAATGGGCAGGTGTATATGGATCTGTCATCCGACAGCTCTCACTAATCACTTCACATTGACGCAAGACCAGACCCGATGAACCCAACCATTGCATCCATCAAAATGAACGTAAGGCTCTGCCAATTGATCACTTGACTTATCCTCCAAAAGCTCTGCTGTGAACTGCCGAAGCAGTCCTTTTCTTCAACGTCGTATATCATTTGTCTCTCATTTGAATTCTACAAGCAAAAGTCGTGAATGAAGCATCAAAGCGTTTGATACGTTGTCGACCAAGTCCAAGACAAATGAGATGCCGCACACATTGGACAAACCAGACGCGCATGCAGATTTTTTTTGGTTAATATCGATCATAGACCATCTCAAAGTCATCGAGGACGCGTCTAGCAGCTTCATGCATCATATGATCAGTCGAATTGGGCAGAGAAGCATTCGATAAAGCCAGATGATGTCCATGGCGTAAGCTTCTGGTGGCTGTAATTATATCGTAATAGTTTGCTTTTCACAGTTTTGAAAACTTCATAAAAGTGACCCTGCTTGCTGCGATGCACCATCAGACGAGTAACCATGTGGACCAAAGGCCCGTAGGAATTACTTAACATATATCGCGAATACGTTTCTGAGGTTTCTTTCAAGGACGGAATTTGGTGCGTTGGTCCATCTATCACTTTCAAGTTAGTTGATCTCGTTTCTATTGCATACGTTCGAGCAGTTTTTTTTACACAAATGTGCTCGTGATCGATTCCCGACTACGTTTTCAAGCGCATTCCTACCAGTCGCAGTCTATTTGTCGGCGATATCGAACAATACGGCCGCCTTTACTGTGCTCTATTGTGCATCGTAATTCACGGCCAACTTAACACATCGATGTAATTTGATTAATTCTAGAGAGTCGTGCCATATCACTCACTTTCGTTCTACATTAATCACCCTCTTTAATCTGATTGGCTAAATAAGTTTATATCACTCTCGTCGTTAATCATAACTCTCTAAAGC